>JABSTT010001684.1:0-179999 GCA_013339685.2 Hyalomma asiaticum
GAGCACAACGACACTCATGCTCATATGAATGCTGAGCTGCGAGAAGTCATTCCACCACCATAAGACGTCATGATTGCCTGCTTCAGTTCTGCTGACATGCCACAATAAACAATGCGCGATTTTCACATCCACATCACATGCACGTAAATTTCGCAGCTCTGAACTGAAATCTCACGACTGCAATGCAACAGTGAAAGGCACGCGCGGCAACGGTTGCCCTACAACGCGCCATATCACATGCATGTATTCGTCTGTGTAAGACACGAGTAAATTACTACTACCCGACATTGTTGTACATGCGCTGCACTCGCTACCCGTAACGACCAAATGACAGGATGGTGTGAACGAAGCCAATGCACTCGTTACTCACTAATCAGGCTGCAACACGCACATAGACCTAAGAAAATTTCAGAATGCAATCATACACGATGATCTGAATAATAAAACCACAGTTGCGTTGCTTTGCGTTTAATGCGTCAACTATCTTAGACCTTACATAGCA
Organism: Hyalomma asiaticum; assembly: GCA_013339685.2. Taxonomy (NCBI): domain Eukaryota; kingdom Metazoa; phylum Arthropoda; class Arachnida; order Ixodida; family Ixodidae; genus Hyalomma; species Hyalomma asiaticum. The sequence continues at coordinate 503 of JABSTT010001684.1, forward strand.
TTAATCCTCCTTGTATCTGTCACAGAACGATTCGCCCTATCCACGGAACACATGAGTGATCTCACAGGCATCATGCTAAGCCATTCAATTGTGGTACTTACATTTATTTTCGGCGAGACGTAGTTATTGGTGTTACGGGATCCAGTCACAGAAGCGCCGGAATTGAACCAGGGTTAACATAAGGAGGAAAGTAGAAAGAACATAATGCCACCACACAAACATACGCAGCAGTTGCAGCACGCTAACAGAATTTTCCCAGAAACGAAGGATGAGCCGGCCGCCAACAACTTGACCACACTTACTCCACGACCAACCACGCAAACGAGCTTCGCTGCCTTTGCTTCGTGTCTCCGCGTGTTTGCGCCAGCCTGCGCCCTCTCGCCTCATCTCCCTGGTAACCGGCGAGAAGGAGCCAGACATTCTGGCGCCTCCCTCCCGGCCCCATTGCAGCTGGCGACACCTCGGCGCCGTGCATTGCGTCGACGCCCGCCGACGCTTTGGGGAGGGAGGGGAGGAGGGCGGTATTCTTCCACGTCTGCTTACCGTCTTGCGTAGGACGTTTCGAAGACGGATTCATCGTCCCTTTGATGTCGCTGCCCCTTAGTTCGCGTGGCTGACGTCTTTGAGACGTCAGCCACGCGAACCAAGACGTTAATCCCCCAATAAGACGTCTTTTTGGTCTTGTGTGCTAGCTGGGTTGGTCCAGCGCAGACAGCGCGTTGTTGAATTGCAGCCAGACATGATCACCGGCCATAGCAATATGCCCAAAGGGGCACAAAGCGACCTGGATAACGTAGAACAGAGGAATTAGCATCCGTTGCTTTCGGGCGCAACCAAGTCCACTGAAACATCTGTCTGCGCTCCCGCTATTTATAGGGTCGTGATGTAGTCCTTCCGTTGACGCTACAGGGCTGATCCACCAGGGTTCACGCAGTGCGCCTACGCCATCGACGCGTGGTGGCGGCTCCGTTCTGTGCTTGGTGCATTGGTCTAGTGCAGACAGCGCTGTGTTGAATTGGAGCCAGACATAATCACCGGCCACAGCGATATGCCCAAAGGGGCACAAAGCGACCTGGATAACGAAGAACAGAGGAATTAGCATCCGTTCCTTTCGGGCGCAACCAAGTCCACTGAAGCATCTGTCTGCGCTCCCGCTATTTATACGGTCGTGATGTAGTTCTTCCGTTGACGTTACGGTGCTGATCCACCAGGGTTCACGCAGTGCGCCTACACCGTCGACGCGTGGTGGCGGCTCCGTTCTGTGCTTGGTGCATTGGTCCAGTGCAGACAGCGCGGTGTTGAATTGCAGCCAGACATGATCACCGGCCACAGCGATATGCCCAAAGGGGCACAAAGCGACCTGGATAACGAAGAACAGGGAATTAGCATCCGTTCCTTTCGGGCGCAACCAAGTCCACTGAGCATCTGTCTGCGCTCCCGCTATTTATACGGTCGTGATGTAGTTCTTCCGTTGACGTTACGGTGCTGATCCACCAGGGTTCACGCAGTGCGCCTACACCGTCGACGCGTGGTGGCGGCTCCGTTCTGTGCTTGGGCATTGGTCCAGTGCAGACAGCGCGGTGTTGAATTGCAGCCAGACATGATCACCGGCCACAGCGATATGCCCAAAGGGGCACAAAGCGACCTGGATAACGAAGAACAGGGAATTAGCATCCGTTCCTTTCGGGCACAACCAAGTCCACTGGGGCCTCTGTCTGCGTTCCCGCTATTTATACGGTCGTGATGTAGTTCTTCCGTTGACGTTACGGTGCTGATCCACCAGGGTTCACGCAGTGCGCCTACACCGTCGACGCGTGGTGGCGGCTCCGTTCTGTGCTTGGTGCATTGGTCCAGTGCAGACAGCGCTGTGTTGAATTGCAGCCAGACATGATCACCGGCCACAGCGATATGCCCAAAGGGGCACAAAGCGACCTGGATAACGAAGAACAGGGGAATTAGCATCCGTTCCTTTCGGGCGCAACCAAGTCCACTGAAGCATCTGTCTGCGCTCCCGCTATTTATACGGTCGTGATGTAGTTCTTCCGTTGACGTTACGGTGCTGATCCACCAGGGTTCACGCAGTGCGCCTACACCGTCGACGCGTGGTGGCGGCTCCGTTCTGTGCTTGGTGCATTGGTCCAGTGCAGACAGCGCTGTGTTGAATTGCAGCCAGACATGATCACCGGCCACAGCGATATGCCCAAAGGGGCACAAAGCGACCTGGATAACGAAGAACAGAGGAATTAGCATCCGTTCCTTTCGGGCGCAACCAAGTCCACTGGGGCCTCTGTCTGCGCTCCCGCTATTTATACGGTCGTGATGTAGTTCTTCCGTTGACGTTACGGTGCTGATCCACCAGGGTTCACGCAGTGCGCCTACACCGTCGACAGGTGGTGGCGGCTTCGTTCTGTTCTTGGCGCATTGGTCCAGTGCAGACAGCGCGGTGTTGAATTGCAGCCAGACATGATCACCGGCCACAGCGATATGCCCAAAGGGGCACAAAGCGACCTGGATAACGAAGAACAGGGGAATTAGCATCCGTTCCTTTCGGGCGCAACCAAGTCCACTGGAGCCTCTGTCTGCGCTCCCGCTATTTATACGGTCGTGATGTAGTTCTTCCGTTGACGTTACGGTGCTGATCCACCAGGGTTCACGCAGTGCGCCTACACCGTCGACGCGTGGTGGCGGCTCCGTTCTGTGCTTGGCGCATTGGTCCAGTGCAGACAGCGCGGTGTTGAATTGCAGCCAGACATGATCACCGGCCACAGCGATATGCCCAAAGGGGCACAAAGCGACCTGGATAACGAAGAACAGGGAATTAGCATCCGTTCCTTTCGGGCGCAACCAAGTCCACTGAAGCATCTGTCTGCGCTCCCGCTATTTATACGGTCGTGATGTAGTTCTTCCGTTGACGTTACGGTGCTGATCCACCAGGGTTCACGCAGTGCGCCTACACCGTCGACGCGTGGTGGCGGCTCCGTTCTGTGCTTGGCGCATTGGTCCAGTGCAGACAGCGCGGTGTTGAATTGCAGCCAGACATGATCACCAGCCACAGCGATATGCCCAAAGGGGCACAAAGCGACCTGGATAACGAAGAACAGGGGAATTAGCATCCGTTCCTTTCGGGCGCAACCAAGTCCACTGAAGCATCTGTCTGCGCTCCCGCTATTTATACGGTCGTGATGTAGTTCTTCCGTTGACGTTACGCTGCTGATCCACCAGGGTTCACGCAGTGCGCCTACACCGTCGACGCGTGGTGGCGGCTCCGTTCTGTGCTTGGTGCATTGGTCCAGTGCAGACAGCGCTGTGTTGAATTGCAGCCAGACATAATCACCGGCCACAGCGATATGCCCAAAGGGGCACAAAGCGACCTGGATAACGAAGAACAGAGGAATTAGCATCCGTTCCTTTCGGGCGCAACCAAGTCCACTGGGGCCTCTGTCTGCGTTCCCGCTATTTATACGGTCGTGATGTAGTTCTTCCGTTGACGTTACGGTGCTGATCCACCAGGGTTCACGCAGTGCGCCTACACCGTCGACGGGTGGTGGCGGCTACGTTCTGTGCTTGGCGCATTGGTCCAGTGCCGACAGCGCGGTGTTGAATTGCAGCCAGGCATAATCACCGGCCACAGCGATATGCCCAAAGGGGCACAAAGCGACGTGGATAAAGAACAGAGGAATTAGCATCCGTTCCTTTCGGGCGCAACCAAGTCCACTGAGGCCTCTGTCTGCGTTCCCGCTATTTATACGGTCGTGATAGAGTTCTTCCGTTGACGTTACGGTGCTGAACCACCAGGGTTCACGCAGTGCGCCTACACCATCGACGCGTGGTGGCGGCTCCGTTCTGTGCTTGGCGCATTGGTCCAGTGCAGACAGTGCTGTGTTGAATTGCAGCGAGGCATGATCACCAGCCACAGCGATATCCCCAAAGGGGCACAAAGCGACCTGGATAACGAAGAACAGAGGAATTAGCATCCGTTCCTTTCGGGCGCAACCAAGTCCACTGGGGCCTCTGTCTGCGTTCCCGCTATTTATACGGTCGTGATGTAGTTCTTCCGTTGACGTTACGGTGCTGATCCACCAGGGTTCACGCAGTGCGCCTACACCGTCGACGCGTGGTGGCGGCTCCGTTCTGTGCTTGGCGCATTGGTCCAGTGCAGACAGCGCTGTGTTGAATTGCAGCCAGACATGATCACCGGCCACAGCGATATGCCCAAAGGGGCACAAAGCGACCTGGATAACGAAGAACAGAGGAATTAGCATCCGTTCCTTTCGGGCGCAACCAAGTCCACTGGAGCCTCTGTCTGCGCTCCCGCTATTTATACGGTCGTGATGTAGTTCTTCCGTTGACGTTACGGTGCTGATCCACCAGGGTTCACGCAGTGCGCCTACACCGTCGACGCGTGGTGGCGGCTCCGTTCTGTGCTTGGCGCATTGGTCCAGCGCAGACAGCGCGGTGTTGAATTGCAGCCAGACATGATCACCGGCCACAGCGATATGCCCAAAGGGGCACAAAGCGACCTGGATAACGTAGAACAGAGGAATTAGCATCCGTTGCTTTCGGGCGCAACCAAGTCCACTGAAACATCTGTCTGCGCTCCCGCTATTTATAGGGTCGTGATGTAGTCCTTCCGTTGTGGCTACAGGGCTGATCCACCGGGGTTCACGCAGTGCGCCTACACCATCGACGCGTGGTGGCGGCTCCGTTCTGTGCTTGGTGCATTGGTCCAGTGCAGACAGCACTGTGTTGAATTGCAGCCAGACATAATCACCGGCCACAGCGATATCCCCAAAGGGGCACAAAGCGACCTGGATAACGAAGAACAGAGGAATTAGCATCCGTTCCTTTCGGGCGCAACCAAGTCCACTGGGGCCTCTGTCTGCGTTCCCGCTATTTATACGGTCGTGATGTAGTTCTTCCGTTGAGGTTACGGTGCTGATCCACCAGAGTTCGCGCAGTGCGCCTACACCGTCGACGGGTGGTGGCGGCTACGTTCTGTGCTTGGCGCATTGGTCCAGTGCAGACAGCGCTGTGTTGAATTGCAGCCAGACATAATCACCGGCCACAGCGATATGCCCAAAGGGGCACAAAGCGACCTGGATAACGAAGAACAGAGGAATTAGCATCCGTTCCTTTCGGGCGCAACCAAGTCCACTGAAGCATCTGTCTGCGCTCCCGCTATTTATACGGTCGTGATGTAGTTCTTCCGTTGACGTTACGGTGCTGATCCACCAGGGTTCACGCAGTGCGCCTACACCGTCGACGCGTGGTGGCGGCTCCGTTCTGTGCTTGGTGCATTGGTCCAGTGCAGACAGCGCTGTGTTGAATTGCAGCCAGACATGATCACCGGCCACAGCGATATGCCCAAAGGGGCACAAAGCGACCTGGATAACGAAGAACAGAGGAATTAGCATCCGTTCCTTTCGGGCGCAACCAAGTCCACTGGGGCCTCTGTCTGCGTTCCCGCTATTTATACGGTCGTGATGTAGTTCTTCCGTTGACGTTACGGTGCTGATCCACCAGGGTTCACGCAGTGCGCCTGCACCGTCGACGCGTGGTGGCGGCTCCGTTCTGTGCTTGGTGCATTCGTCCAGTGCAGACAGCGCTGTGTTGAATTGCAGCCAGACATGATCACCAGCCACAGCGATATGCCCAAAGGGGCACAAAGCGACCTAGATAACGAAGAACAGAGGAATTAGCATCCGTTCCTTTCGGGCGCAACCAAGTCCACTGGGGCCTCTGTCTGCGCTTCCCGCTATTTATACGGTCGTGATGTAGTTCTTCCGTTGACGTTACGGTGCTGATCCACCAGGGTTCACGCAGTGCGCCTACACCGTCGACGCGTGGTGGCGGCTCCGTTCTGTGCTTGGCGCATTGGTCCAGTGCAGACAGCGCTGTGTTGAATTGCAGCCAGACATGATCACCGGCCACAGCGATATGCCCAAAGGGGCACAAAGCGACCTGGATAACGAAGAACAGAGGAATTAGCATCCGTTCCTTTCGGGCGCAACCAAGTCCACTGAAGCATCTGTCTGCGCTCCCGCTATTTATACGGTCGTGATGTAGTTCTTCCGTTGACGTTACGGTGCTGATCCACCAGGGTTCACGCAGTGCGCCTACACCGTCGACGCGTGGTGGCGGCTCCGTTCTGTGCTTGGCGCATTGGTCCAGTGCAGACAGCGCTGTGTTGAATTGCAGCCAGACATGATCACCGGCCACAGCGATATGCCCAAAGGGGCACAAAGCGACCTGGATAACGAAGAACAGGGAATTAGCATCCGTTCCTTTCGGGCGCAACCAAGTCCACTGAAGCATCTGTCTGCGCTCCCGCTATTTATACGGTCGTGATGTAGTTCTTCCGTTGACGTTACGGTGCTGATCCACCAGGGTTCACGCAGTGCGCCTACACCGTCGACGCGTGGTGGCGGCTCCGTTCTGTGCTTGGCGCATTGGTCCAGTGCAGACAGCGCGGTGTTGAATTGCAGCCAGACATGATCACCGGCCACAGCGATATGCCCAAAGGGGCACAAAGCGACCTGGATAACGAAGAACAGAGGAATTAGCATCCGTTCCTTTCGGGGCAACCAAGTCCACTGGGGCCTCTGTCTGCGTTCCCGCTATTTATACGGTCGTGATGTAGTTCTTCCGTTGACGTTACGGTGCTGATCCACCAGGGTTCACGCAGTGCGCCTACACCGTCGACGGGTGGTGGCGGCTCCGTTCTGTGCTTGGTGCATTGGTCCAGTGCAGACAGCGCTGTGTTGAATTGCAGCCAGACGTAATCACCGGCCACAGCGATATCCCCAAAGGGGCACAAGGTGACCTGGATAACGAAGAACAGAGGAGTTAGCATCCGTTCCTTTCGGGCGCAACCAAGCCCACTGGGACTCTGTCTGCGTTCCCGCTATTTATACGGTCGTGATGTAGTTGTTCCGTTGACGTTACAGTGCTGATCCACCAGGGTTCACGCAGTGCGCCTACACCGTCGACGCGTGGTGGCGGCTCCGTTCTGTGCTTGGCGCATTGGTCCAGTGCAGACAGTGCTGTGTTGAATTGCAGCCAGACATGATCACCGGCCACAGCGATATGCCCAAAGGGGCACAAAGCGACCTGGATAACGAAGAACAGAGGAATTAGCATCCGTTCCTTTCGGGCGCAACCAAGTCCACTGGAGCCTCTGTCTGCGCTCCCGCTATTTATACGGTCGTGATGTAGTTCTTCCGTTGACGTTACGGTGCTGATCCACCAGGGTTCACGCAGTGCGCCTACACCGTCGACGCGTGGTGGCGGCTCCGTTCTGTGCTTGGCGCATTGGTCCAGTGCAGACAGCGCGGTGTTGAATTGCAGCCAGACATGATCACCGGCCACAGCGATATGCCCAAAGGGGCACAAAGCGACCTGGATAACGAAGAACAGGGGAATTAGCATCCGTTCCTTTCGGGCGCAACCAAGTCCACTGAAGCATCTGTCTGCGCTCCCGCTATTTATAGGGTCGTGATGTAGTCCTTCCGTTGACGCTACGGTGCTGATCCACCAGGGTTCACGCAGTGCGCCTACACCATCGACGCGTGGTGGCGGCTCCGTTCTGTGCTTGGTGCATTGGTCCAGTGCAGACAGCGCTGTGTTGAATTGCAGCCAGACATAATCACCGGCCACAGCGATATGCCCAAAGGGGCACAAAGCGACCTGGATAACGAAGAACAGAGGAATTAGCATCCGTTCCTTTCGGGCGCAACCAAGTCCACTGGGGCCTCTGTCTGCGCTCCCGCTATTTATACGGTCGTGATGTAGTTCTTCCGTTGACGTTACGGTGCTGATCCACCAGGGTTCACGCAGTGCGCCTACACCGTCGACGCGTGGTGGCGGCTCCGTTCTGTGCTTGGCGCATTGGTCCAGTGCAGACAGCGCGGTGTTGAATTGCAGCCAGACATGATCACCGGCCACAGCGATATGCCCAAAGGGGCACAAAGCGACCTGGATAACGAAGAACAGAGGAATTAGCATCCGTTCCTTTCGGGCGCAACCAAGTCCACTGAGCCTCTGTCTGCGCTCCCGCTATTTATACGGTCGTGATGTAGTTCTTCCGTTGACGTTACGGTGCTGATCCACCAGGGTTCACGCAGTGCGCCTACACCGTCGACGCGTGGTGGCGGCTCCGTTCTGTGCTTGGTGCATTGGTCCAGTGCAGACAGCGCTGTGTTGAATTGCAGCCAGACATGATCACCGGCCACAGCGATATGCCCAAAGGGGCACAAAGCGACCTGGATAACGAAGAACAGAGGAATTAGCATCCGTTCCTTTCGGGCGCAACCAAGTCCACTGAGCATCTGTCTGCGCTCCCGCTATTTATACGGTCGTGATGTAGTTCTTCCGTTGACGTTACGGTGCTGATCCACCAGGGTTCACGCAGTGCGCCTACACCGTCGACGCGTGGTGGCGGCTCCGTTCTGTGCTTGGCGCATTGGTCCAGTGCAGACAGCGCGGTGTTGAATTGCAGCCAGACATGATCACCGGCCACAGCGATATGCCCAAAGGGGCACAAAGCGACCTGGATAACGAAGAACAGGGGAATTAGCATCCGTTCCTTTCGGGCGCAACCAAGTCCACTGAAGCCTCTGTCTGCGCTCCCGCTATTTATACGGTCGTGATGTAGTTCTTCCGTTGACGTTACGGTGCTGATCCACCAGGGTTCACGCAGTGCGCCTACACCGTCGACGCGTGGTGGCGGCTCCGTTCTGTGCTTGGTGCATTGGTCCAGTGCAGACAGAGCGGTGTTGAATTGCAGCCAGACATGATCACCGGCCACAGCGATATGCCCAAAGGGGCACAAAGCGACCTGGATAACGAAGAACAGAGGAATTAGCATCCGTTCCTTTCGGGCGCAACCAAGTCCACTGGGGCCTCTGTCTGCGTTCCCGCTATTTATACGGTCGTGATGTAGTTCTTCCGTTGACGTTACGCTGCTGATCCACCAGGGTTCACGCAGTGCGCCTACACCGTCAACGGGTGGTGGCGGCTCCGTTCTGTGCGTGGCGCATTGGTCGAGTGCATACAGCGCAGTGTTGTACAGATGAATTGCAGCCAGACATGATCACCGGCTTCAGCGATATGCCCATAGGGGCACAAAGCGACCTGGATAACGAAGAAGAGGGGAATTAGCATCCGTTCCTTTCGGGCGCAACCAAGTCCACTGGAGCCTCTGTCTTCGCTCCCGCTATTTATACGGTCGTGATGTAGTTCTTCCGTTGACGTTACGCTGCTGATCCACCAGGGTTCAAAGCAGCCGAGAAGGAGCCAAGCAATGACAGCCTTGTGCCAAAATCTTGAGAGTTGTGTCACTTAACACCCGTAGCGTCTTAAACAAGCTAAATCTACTCGAAAGTCTAATACTAAATCACAATCCACCTATTTTAGTTATTACGGAAGCATGGTTGTATGAAGACGTACTCTATTCTGAGATTGTTCCCTCATCATACAAACTATTCCGCAAAGATAGAACAACACTGGTTGGCGGGGTCGCTATAGCTATTAACAAGAAGCTCAAGTCTTCCCGTCTAGAACACATCAGGGACCGCGAAAGTTTTTGGTGCAGGGTCAATTACCACGGGAAAAGCATATTTTTCGGCGCAGTGTACCGGCCACCAAACTCTTCCTCTGTGTATTTAGAAATTATGCACGATTACATTGCACAGCATACAAACTCGCGTTCGAAGATAATTCTTTGTGGAGATTTTAATTTACCAGGAATAAATTGGCCAGATTTGTGCCATGACCACCAAGAAATAGCAAGTTCAGAATCACTGTTAGAAACAGCTTTCAGTTTCTCATTGTCCCAATTAGTGTCTTGTGCCACACGTGTTGTATAGATTCCTGTTCGTCAACACTTGACCTCGTGTTCATTAGTAGTTCACTCGAGCACTGTGGTATCAGTGTTGAAGATGGAGTTTCCGATCACAAGATTATTATCCTTTCATGCTCTATAACACAAGCTCAACCCGAACCACCTATTTCAGAGATTATGCGCATGCAGACGATGATGCCTTTTTAGCCCATTTAGAATCATCCTTTCTCAAATTCGAAAAAATTAACAACGTGAATCAAATGTGGTCATGCTTTAAAGATATCGTGAGCTATTTTGAAACCAGTTATGTTCCTTTGAAAAGGAACGCGTTGATCGAGAGTATCCATGGCTGACGCGGGACATTATACATTTAAACAAAATCCACAGCATATCGACGGAGTGAATGATGATGAGCGGGCGAAGCTCCGGAGATTCATCGTAGATCGTGCAGAGTTCCGGATTAATTTAGTTAACGCGCACGCTACGAATCCTTATGGTTCAACTGTGCACAAATGAAATCTCCCACCGGCACTTCATTGCAAGTCAATATCCAGGAAAGGCTGACAAGCGGCGCAGTGCGTCGGCTTTTATACGCATGGCGTAACGCGTTCTCGCATTATCTCTGGAATTCCGGAAGTTACTCAAGTGTGCGCGTCAGCATGTAATGTTTCAGGAATTGTCCACACGGCCTGCGAAGTGACATGCACGATAAACGCGGCTTGCGTTGGCATAACAGAAAGTGATAACTGCGCTCGTCGCAAATAATAAAAGCAACGCGCGATTCACAGGAAGGTGATAACGGCGTTCACGACCGCACGTGTCACTACCCCCCTCTGAAAAGCATCGTCGCGATGCTAAAAACAGAACATGCAAGTTAGGCTACATGCAATAAATTAACAATACGCCACTGTTAATCAGCGCGCGTAATAAGGTTTCAGTCGCACCACATGGACAACTTCGGGTCGTGCACGGCGCCGCTGGGATGACGTTAAGCCATCGGGCACGACGTCATATAGTCCAGTTCACCACGACGTCGGAGTACCTTGTAGGGTCCAAAGTAACGCCGTAAGAGCTTCTCACACAACCCCCGTCGTCGTATCGGCGTCCAGGCCCAGACAAGGTCGTCGCAGGCGGGCCAGCTGTCGAGCTTCTTCGGTGCGCTCCAGGTAGCTGGCAACGTCGAGCTCTTCTTCGGTGCCGACCGGTAGCATGGCGTCAAGCGTCGTTGTTGCGCTCCGTACGTAGACAAGCCTGTATGGAGCAAGCTGCGTCGTTTCTTGCACGGCCGTGTTGTACGCGAAGGTCACATACGGAAGTATGGCGTCCCACGTCTTGTCTTCGACGTCGACGTACATGGTCAGCATATCGGCGATGGTCTTATTTAGACGCTTGGTGAGGCCATTCGTCTGCGGGTGGTAGGCGGTCTCGGCGGTGGTTCGTGTGATTGTACTTCAAGATCGACTGAGTTAGGTCAGCCGTAAAGGCCGTACCTCTGTCGGTGTTAAGGACATCCGGGGCTCCGTGACGCAGGACCATGCTTTCGATGAAGAAGTTGGCGACCTCGGCGGCAGTGCCTCTGGGCAAGGCCTTTGTTTCGGCATAGCGGGTGAGATAGTCAGTCGCTACGACGATCCATTTATTGCCGGAAGTCGACGTCGGGAACGGCCCCAGTAAGTCCATGCCGATTTGCTGGAACGGCGGCCGAGGTGGTTCGATGGGTTGCAGAAGTCCGGCTGGCCTAGTTGTCGGCGTCTTGCATCGCTGACAGTCTCTGCATGTCTTTACTTAATGGGCGACGTCGGCACTGAGGCGAGGCCAATAGTACTTGTATTCTTGATAGTGTGTAAAAGAAAACCTAGGTGTCCGGCTGTCATGTCGTCGTTGGAAGCCTCCACAACCTCCTGACGCAACGACGAAGGCTTCACGAGGAGGTTGTCGGGGCGGAGCGACGAGAAGTTCTTCATCAGGAGAACGTTATTCCGCAGGAATAACGAAGCCAGTCCTCGGCGGAATACTTTCGGCACGGCGGCGGCCTTGCCTTCCAGGTAGTTCATGAGGCTCTTGAGGTCTGGGTCAGCTCGTTGGCGTTCCGCGAAGTCGTCGGTACTTATGGGTCCCAAGAAAGAGTCGTCGTCCTGGTCACCCTGGGGCGGCGGATCGACGGGGCTGCGAGACAAGCAGTCGGCGTCGGAGTGCTTTCGTCCTCTCTTGAAGACAACTGTAATGTCAAATTCTTGCAGTTTGAGACTCCACCGTGCGAGGCGCCCCGATGGATCTTTCAAGTTAGCTAGCCAAACAAGGCGTGGTGGTCACTCACTACTTTCAAAGGCCTGCCGTACAGGTAGGGGCGAAACTTTGATGTAGCCCAGATGATGGCAAGGTATTCTTTTCTGTGGTGGAATAATTCGCTTCTGCCTTCGAAAGTGACCGGCTAGCGTAACTGATGACCCTTTCAAATCCGTCGGTCCTCTGCACGGCGCCGAGCCCTGTGCTGCTTGCGTCAGTGTGAATTTCGGTGTCGGCTTTTTCGTCGAAGTGTGCGAGTATTGGCGGCATTTGCAGGGGTCGCTTTAGTTATGTAAGTGCCTCGACTTGTGGTGTTTCCCATTTGAAGTCGACGTCGGCCTTGGTGAGGTACGTCAGCGGCTCGGCGATCCGCGAAAAGTTCTTGACGAAGCGCCTGTAATAAGCGCAGAGGCCAAGAAATCGGCGTACTGCTTTCTTGTCGGTGGGCGCAGGAAAGTCGGCAATCGCAGCTGTTTCCTGTGGATCAGGGCGTACTCCCGACTTGCTGATAACGTGGCCAAGGAACAATGGATCCTCGTAGGCGAAGTGGCAGTTTTCTGGCTTCAGGACAAGTCCGAAGGCTTTGATTACCCGAAGAAAAGCTTCAAGGCGCCGGAGGTGTTCGTCGAAGCTGGAAGCAAATACGACTACGTCGTCCTAGTAGACGAGGCAAGTCTGCCACTTCAAATCTGAGAGTACTGTCATGCCCCAAAGGGCATGACCTTAAACTCGAACAGGCCGTCTGGTGTCATGAAGGCAGTCTTCTCTCGGTCTCTCTCGTCTACTTCGATTTTCCAGTGGTCGGTTTTGAGATCCATCGACGAAAAATACTTTGCGTTGTGGAGTCGATCCAAAGCATCGTCTATCTGTGGGAGAGGATACACGTCTTTCTTCGTGATCTTGTTCACGCGATGATAATCGATGCAAAAACGTAGGGTTCCATCCGTATTCCTCACTAACACCACGGGTGATGCCCACGTGTTCGTAGACGGCTGAATGATGTGGTCACGCAGCATTTCGTCGACTTTTGCTTGACGGCCTCGTGTTCCCGTGCCGAAACTCGGTAGGGGCTCTGACGGAGAGGACGGGAATATTCGTCGGTTATGATGCGATGTTTCGCGAGAAGGGTCTGCTGAAGCCTCGATGACGACGAGAAGCAGTCCTTGTATTGCTGGAGCAAGGCCTTGAGCTCGTTTTGTTGCTGCCTGGAAAGGCACTGATTGATGTCGAAGGTGGGCGCGGACACTGCGGTCGTCGTTGCGGGTCCGTGAGAATCGGAGAGGGCGAAGGCATTGCTTACTTACGCAAATTCAGTTAGGTGCGCTACCGTCGTACCCCTATTCAGTTGCCTATATTCGTTGCTGAAGTTCGTCACCATTACCTTGGCTTCGCCTTCGATGATACCTTCAAAGTGGGTAGGCGCTTTGGTGCCGACGGAAATGGTGACGCTGCACAGTGGCGGGACGGTTACCTGCTCTGCAGTCCATTCAAGGCATCATAAGCGACGGTGCAACCTGACGGCGTCGCATTATCCGTGGACAGCGTGATTGACGTGGATCTTAGGTCGATGACTGCGCCGTCCTGGTCTAGGAAATCCATGCTTAAAATGACGTCTCGCGAACATTGATGCAAGACCAGAAAACTAACCGAATACATCTGGCTGTCAATCATGACTCTTGCCGTGCAGGTTCCAGTCGGTGTTATAAGGTGGCCCCATGCTTTTCGGATATCTGGTCCTTCCCAGGCAGTCTTTACCTTCTTCAGCTTGACGGCGAAGAGACCACTGATGACAGAGTAGTCGGCGCCGGTATCGACCAGGGCGGTGACGCTGTGGCCGTCGATAACCACGTCGAGGCGGGTGGTTCGTCGTCTTTCGTTCCGGTTAGGCCGGGACGTCGGGTCACGGCTGCGTCGGCTTGCTCCTGCGCTGCTATGTCGCGTCGGCGGCGAGGCTTTCTCGTGAAGACTCTGGTCAGGCGGCATGCAGAGACTACGTCGGGGAGTTCGTGCGTCGTGGTCGTTGTCGTCGGCGGCGGAGTATCTTCGACATTGAGTGGTGCAGCAACCGCACCTGCATTGGTTGCTGCTTTTAGTTTCCCGTATAGGGGCTTGGAGATCGGCCCTGGGTGGGGCCGGTGTACTGGCGGCGACCCGGGGAGATGTAGCGGCCAGGCGAAGGTGAACGGGATGGTCGTCGTGGTTGCCACTGCGATCCGGCGATGTAGTCGGCGATGTCGCGAGGTCGCTCGCCTGGGCGCGGACGCGGCGCGTTCACGTCGAAGCCACGCAGTCCCATCTCGCGGTACTGGCAGTAGCGGTAGGTGTGCGTGGCTTCGCCACAGTGGTAGCATAGTGGGCGGTGGTTCGGGGTGCGCCAAACGTCAGTTTTCCTCGGCGCGCGCTGGATTACTGGCGAGCGGGATGGCGTCGGAGGTGGCGGTGGTGGCTGGCGGCGAAACTGCGGGGGCGTTGGGTCCTGGCGTGGGCGAGGAGCGGCGGCAGCTCGACGTGCAGCAGTGGCGTAGGTCATCGCCTCCGGTTGGGGTGTCGGTGGTTCGGGAACACTCAGCGAGGGCTGTATCTCTTCGCGAACGATGTCTTCGAGGGAGGCGACATGGGGCTGAGACGAAGGAAACATCCGGCGCAGTTCTTCACGAACAATAGCCCTTATGGTCTCGCGTAGGTCGTCGGGGCCGAGTTCTCAGACTTCTGCGACGTCTGGCGACATGCGCCGATCGTATTGGTGGGTGCGCATTTCAAGAGTCTTCTCGATGGTCGTCGCCTTGGAGAGGAACAACCCGGCAATAAGCTCCTGCTTAACTCCTCGCATGAGGAGGCGAACCTTCTCCTTGGACATGTTGGCGTCGGCGTGGCGGAACAGTCGCGTCATCTCCTCCGTAAAGATCGTGACGTTTTCGTTGCGGAGCTGCACACGAGTCTCAAGCAGTTATGCGGCTCTTTCCTTCCGCACGACGCTTGCAAAGGTGGGCAGCAAAGCAGCGCGGAAGTTGTCCCAGGTACGAAGCGTTGACTCGCGGTCCTCGAACCAATTCCTTGCGGGGTCCTCCAAATAGAAATATACGTGGCGCAGCTTATCGTCGGGGTCCCACTTGTTAAGGGCTGCGACGCGGTCGTAGATGTCCAGCCAGCTTTCCGAGTCCTCATATGACGATCCGCGTAAGGTAGGTGGCTTTTTGGGCTGGTGTACGACCATGGTTGCCGGAGATCTTGCTTCCGTCATTGTGGGTGCTGGTGTCGTTGCAGCCCTTGTCTTCTTGTCCTTGTCGGGGAGCGGCAGGTATTCTGGCGGGAGTCCTTGTTGTGTGCGGCTAGCTCGAAGGACCGGGTTGGAGTCGTCCTCTTGGCGGCTTGGGCTTGGCTCACGGCTGGACGGGGGCGTACGGTACATGGACAGAGAAGCACCTCCACCAGATGTCACGTGGTCGAGACGCGCACAGCACTCAAGGCGAAGCACGCAGGACTCAAGTGATGTCAGGCGAACTGTTTATTGGGCGAACTTGTGCCCAGCAAAACAAAGCCAGCACAGCAATAGCGGCGTGAACAGTCGTCGGTCGACGGAAAGACTGACAAGAGGCGCAGTGCGTCGGCTTTTATACACATGGCGTAACGCGTTCTCGCATTATCTCTGGAATTCCGGAAGTTACTCAAATGTGCGCGTCAGCATGCAAAGTTTCAGGAATTGTCGACACGGCACCCGAATTGACATGCACGATAAACGCGGCTTGCGTTGGCATAACAGAAAGTGATAACTGCGCTGGTCGCAAACAATCAAAGCAAGCCCCTGGTTCACAGGAAGGTGATAACGGCGTTCACGAAAACAACCGCACGTGTCAATATCTACACACATACTCCCTGATGATTGGCGCATGGCTAAGGCCATCCCCATACATAAATGCTGATCTATGGACGAAGCTAGCAATTACCGCCCGGTATCTTTAACAAGCACGAGCTGCAAAATATTAGAGCACATAATTTTTAAAGGCATTATAACGCACCCTGAGACTAATAACCTACTCTACTCTGGGCAACACGGATTTAGGTCTGGCTTGTCAACAAACACACAGCCAGTCGAGATCACTTACGATATTGCAAATGTACTCAACACAACAGGACAAATAGATGCCATTTTTCTGGACTTTGCAAAACCGTTTGATGTCGTTCCCCACCACGATCTCATTACAAAAATGCAAGCAATCGGTAATGAAGATAATGTTATCAATGTGGATGTCATACTTAAGAAATCGTAAACAATTTGTTACTGTGAACAACAATATCTCGTGCAGCCTAGACATTCTGTCTGGCGTACCACACGGATCCGTCTTAGCGACAATTTTATTTCTTATCTATATTAATGACATTTCTTTTTGCGTCGACCCACCCATTCAAATAAGGCTTTTCGCCGATGACTGCGTCGTATACACGACGGTAACTCATTCTGAGGACCAGGTTACACTTAATCACTCGCTACAAAAAATTCAGGCATGGTGCTCTCAATGGGGAATGACACTAAACGCAAGAAAAACTGTAGCCATAACCTTTACAAATAAGAAAAAGCCTCTTAACTTTCCGTATAAATTAGGAAATTCAGAAATCACCAAAAGTAATCAGGTAAAATACTTGGGAGTTATATTAACATCCAACCTAAACTGGGAACCGCATATAGTGGCTATTTGTTCGAAAGTGCAAGGAAAGCTGTCGCTTCGTAAAAGAAAGCTACGGAAAGTTCCACCTGAGGTTAAGCTCACCGCGTATAAGACGCTGATTAGACCCGCACTAGAATATGGCGACATCATTTGGAGTCCCCATCACAAATTTCTGATCAACAAAATTGAGCGAGTCCAAAACTTAGTAGTCCGATTTGTGGTTTGAAGTTATTCCAGGCATACCAGTGTTACCGCTCTACGTATAAAAGCCGAACTGTGTAGTCTTGATCAACGTAGAATAATTTCCAAACTGAAATTTTTGTATAATTTGTATCATGAGCATTATAAAATATCCAGAAGAGAATACCTCCTTGAGCCCTTTAGGCACTCCTCAAGAACTAACCGCAACGAGACAATACGGCTACCTAAAAGTCACAACAACATTCATCAAAACTCCGTTTTTCCATCATCAATAGCATACTGGAATAGTCTACCATCATCTGCGGGGAACTGTGATACGGTGGAATCTTTTGCTCAAGAAATCAGCGATATCTTTTCTTCTATATAGTGTGCTACATTTTTTATTGTGCTCGCATGTTATCTAAAAACTGCATCTTTCAAACTGTTGTTTACATGTCATCCAACATTGAACTGTGTCTTTGGAATGTATTCGTCACTTTCGACACAGCTGGAACTATTTATGTATTACCACTCCTGCTTGGACCGAGAAGGAAAACACCAGGACAGACGAGTAGACAGGACGAGGTGCTACTAACAAATGAAGTTCATTGCAGCGAAGTGATATCTAATATATGTAAAGGATCATGGGAACAAAGAAAGCGTGAAGAAAATAGAAAAGGGAAAAATACATCAATCTCAAACCACAGTGGTTTTCGAGCAATTAGTGGACAGATGCGCCATTTCTGTGTCAACAGCAAGGAAGGAGTAGCGCACGTGTGCTTTTGAGTTCCTATTTCGTAGGCCTCGGCGATTTCCCTTGTTAGCTGGCAAGAATTGTTAGAATTATGGAGCATTTGCGCAAGTCCGGGTAGCAATCACATTCTCGGCAGTGTCGATCAAGGTGGCCGTTGTCAAATTTCTTCACTATGTTGTGATGCTCACACATTCTGATATTGATACACCTTTCCGTCTGTGCTATGTACTGTCTTCTGCAAGATATCTCGCAGACCACACTTTCTGTGCTTCATTCGCCGGTGATTCACCAACTCGCCTAAGCTCATACATTAGTGAATTTCTTAGCCAGTGTCTCTTCTATTGGTGTCACGCTGCCGTTTCGAAGGCTTTTGAACAGATAGTTCATCGGCTCAAGGTCAAGTTTCAGCTGCTATTTCGAAGGCTGTTGAGCGACTAAAGCGGAAACTGCGTAAACGTGCCCTCTCGTTCACAGTGTACTTCTCATCATGATAGAAAGAGAAAAACCAAGAGGCTCTAGAAACAGTACATTTGATTAAACGTATTTGATGTAGCGCAAAAAACAAGACACGGACAACAAGAAGGCACATATGTCTTGTTTTTTGCGCTACATCAAATACGTTTAATATGGACCACCAACAAGCCCGCATCGCAACTCTTGTCGAGTACATTTGAGTGTTACTGATTATTTAGTAAAGTGCTTTTTGCACTTGGTATGTGCGAGCTGGATGTACTCTCGATCACAGCAATGTAACATACTTGTGCTTGCACTATCTCGTCCGCTCTTCTTTTTTTTCTGTACTCTTTCCTTCTTTCCTTTTTCATTCCAGCCCATATATATTGGCTTGCATTTCTCTTTTTTATCAATGTGGCTTTTTGGCTTAGTTGGTTCATAGGAATATATGGTCTAATAGCACGAGCAGGCAAGGACGGGAAAGACACATGATGAGTGCTAACTTTCAGCTGAATGCTTATTGCCAGAAACAACATTATTTGTAGACCCGTGTTACGAAGTGCCCAGTATCATGCATAAAAACCTGCAGCATCCAAACATGATAAGTCAAATGAAGTCAATCTGCCACAGAAGGGCAGCTGACGCAGCTATCGCCGGCCTTCGCTATCAGGGCGGGTTCAGCAATTTGATACATGTATGTGAGAAATTGTATCGCACCTGCCTTGTTGTCTTGAGCTTATATCTATTGCTTGATTTTGATGGCGGAACAGGCATTCCAATGCATGTTAACATAACAAACATGTACGCACACCGAACGGTAGCTGAACATGGCAGCAGCACCGACCGGCGAAAATGCGGCTGCAGTCTCACTACTGACCAACTTAAAAACTAAACATACTATATGCATGACAATGTATGAACAATTTATATCATTGTTTGCAGAGGGGTAACAAGTATTTGTGCTGACCGGATTTAGTGTTCCCCAGTGCATTCCCAGTGCCACTCAATCCTTGCGCGAAATGCCTGAACCACTCAATGGCCATTCAAAACTGCGTTGTAGCAGCACCAGGACTATTTGAGCCGGTAGAGTTGTGGGCTTTTCGAAGGTTGTCAACTCAAAAGGCCTTCCAACATGCCCGTGTGGCACAGGTATTAAAAAGGGGTTCAGCTCTATTTGAAATCATGTAAGTGCGGTTGCGGCTGCTGCTAACACGCTTGCTTAAATCAAAGGTACGTTAGCGACGTTTGCTTAAAGCTCTTATACTATACCTTTGTTACTGGAAATCAACTTTCATGCGCATTCAACATACCGGAAAATTACACCAAAACTAACATTCGTAAGTCTACATAAGCAGGCGTTCTTCAGTTTGTAATGTATTGGTTGCTTCTTTGAATTTTGAATGAGGGCTCTGGTATTCAATATTCGGATTCTTGGCCACTATTCAGCACTATTCGATTTGGCATACTCACACTTGGTCAATTTAGTCATTATCCGATGCCCTTTTGGGGAGTGTGTAGGCAGCTTGTGGTGTGTCTCGCATTGCATTCCCCACCATGTGGCAGACCGTGTGCTTTTGAACAATAACAAATTGAAGCAATGGGCAAGCACAGACGGTCCCAAGCTGCAGGATTCAAACTTCAAGTGAAAAAACACGCTAAGGAACGTGTTAAATTAGAGGCCAGGTGCAAGTTTGATGTCAAGAATGACCGTGCTTGCTGCTGGTGGATGGAAATGCAAAGCCTTGCAGGACCACCCGAACCCAAAAGGCTTTGCGTAAGAGTTCTAATTCAGAAATTTGAAGGGGACCTTGTCGAATGGATTCGCCCTACGAGGAGCAATAGCTTCACGATGTCTATGGAAATTATACACATGAAAGCACTTGCTATCGCTCGGCACATGATCATTCAGCCTGTGGAGCTCAAAGTCAGTCAAGGGTGGCTTCTGCACTGATATCATCTTTTACATTAAACTTCTAAAATTATGACTATAGAAGGCACATAGTAAGAAGTCATGCTTCACTTGCAGTGAGCAGTGTGTGTGCGTGAGAAATTCCACTTAAAGCACTAAAAATGAACCAACTTAAATGGTCCGAGATGTAACGATATATCGTTAGGAGGTAAACATTTTACAAATGTCTGGCTGATTTGGATGGAGCGTAGAAATAAATAAAAACAGCAACCAAAATCCAAGCTGGGGAGATCAGACTTTTTGAAGCCATTCCGGCGTCTTCCTCAGGGATGACTGGGGTCAGGTTCAAGCTGCGTTATATCATCCTTGGCACAGCCACCACACTTGCAGTGATTCGTCATGGAGTGCAGACTGTGCATACACTTTGGGGAGAGTTCCCAGAGAACTGTTCAAGTTGTGTGCCATGATTCAAGAGACAGCCTCCATTGCGGCTCGCTTTGGCGATTGTCGTTCCCTTGAAGTCAGTGTTGTGGTCGAATGCCTTATAATGCTTGGTGACCGCGCTTCGCTCTCTGTCTTGCTTCCTGATGTCATTCCTGTGTTGCCTATTTCGTTCTGGTAGGTGTTTTGTCTCACCATTGCACGATCACGGGCACTCGGTGCGTGGAATTTTGCACACAACACCCGGGCTCTTCTTCCTTTGCTGGCCAGTTTTCAGGGGGGAGGGGGTGGGGTGAGGTAGTGGCCTAGTGTACACGAAGGCACATGTGAAAGTGCACCCTTTCCTTGAAAATCTGGGCCAATGCCTCTCTGGCTCCTTGAACCTATAATACTGGTGCGGTACGCCTTCTGCTTTCTCCTGCGACAGGCGACGGAATGAATGAGTTTTCGGTAGCCGTCTTTCAGGTCCGCAACCATGTGGTCCTCTTCCGTCTGCTGTTCTGAGTCTGGTCTGCTGTGTGTATGCTATGGGCTCTTTGAAGTAAAGAGTTAGCAAGAGATGCCTTGTTGCTGACGGAGTGGGAGGAACCATAATGGAGGTAATGACCATTGTGTGTCGTCTTCCTGTAAACAGAATTCCAGGTGCTTGCGTTTTCTCACCACTTGGACACCGAGAAAGGAATGGTGCAGTCTCGTTCACACTCAACCGTGGCGGGGCAAACAGAATTTAAATGTTGTGTCAACTTGGCGATTTCAGAGGTCTGCATTACACAAAAGAATCATCAGCAGAGAAAAAGTTTAGGTTGGTGAGAAGAAACTACATGGACGATTGCTTTTGTATAGTGAAGACATCTAAAATCGACAAGTTGACGCAAGATCTAAATTATGTTCACTCCACCGTAGGGCCTTCCCTGCCCTAATGACCAGCCGAGAAAGGAGAAGAGCCCGGGTGTTGTGTACAAAATTCTGTGTGCTGAGTGCCCCTGCTCATATATAGGCGAGACAAAACACCTGCCGGAATGAATTCGGCAACACAGGAAACCCGTCTGGAAGCTAGACAGAGAACGAAGTGCTCTCGCCGAGTATTGCGAGGAATTCGACATAAACTTGATTTCAAGGGGACGACAATCCTCGAGTGAGCCCCAGTGGAGAAAAAGACTTTCTTGAATCCTGGCGCAAAACTTGAACCATTCTCCGAGAGCTCATTCCACGGTGGATATGCGCGGTCATCACTCCATGGTGAGTTGCTTTCTGTTGTCGTGCCAAGGTCTATGTAATGCAGCCCAAACCTGAGGCCCAGTCATCCCTGAGGAAGAGTCGGACTGGCCTCGAAACGTCGGGTCTCTCTTGCTTGGATTTTAGTTGGTTTCTATTTATTTATGATTAATGATCATATTTCTGAGCACTTATGATTTTCTATGCTACACATTGAAACAGCATCCAGATATAACGGACATTTTTCAGAACGTCCTTCTTTTGCAGTGATCATTTCAGTCGTGGTCGCGATAGGAATGCGGCATATACTAACTGTATAAACAACTAGATGGGCCTTCACAGCACAAGTACAGCAGGGCATTCGTACGGGGCTCGCCTCAATGGCATGCCAGTTAAAGGCTGTTGCCTTGAAAGGTGTGATAATGTGGAGCTCATTATGGAAGACTGGAAGCTATTCTTTGAGGTCTGGTTGTTTTGCTGTTTTCGCCATAGAAACTTTTCCTAGTCAACATCCAGCTTTAGATTTATTAACTTGCATCACAGTGTTTCGACAAAAACGTAAGGCAATATTTTCAACTTGCAGAACTTGTTTGCAACATTACCTTGATAATCAAAGTGGCCTATCACCATTTGTTACTTAGTTTGGAACAGATACGACGCACACAGGCCACAGGCGAGCATGAAACGAACCGAGAGATCAACGTGAACTTGCTTTAAATATGATACACCACCATTTTCAATGGCGATGTTTTGGCAGTTCCAGACATGAGACTGCTAACGCCGCGAACATGGTTAGGTTTTGTTGGTACTCGTCGCTTATGTGCAGTCATTTTCCGGTCTGGTTTCGCAGGAAAACAATGTGCTTCTTAGATGCGAGTAAACATAGCAAATTCTACCGAGGCTACCTGCCTCATTCAAAGCATTTGCAGGGTGCCGTAATGTTCAATACGCTACTTTCTTCCGACTGTTGCTCAAGTGTCACCATGGCAACTGTCGATCTTCACGCAACTTGAGTCAGCATGAACGCGCCTCTGTACACTGCGCTAAAGGTCGGTGGTTACTAAGCTGCTGTCGAGATCACGGCTTGTGAACACTTTGACCAACGCCTGGTGTCGAACCGTGATGACATTCAACCTTTTGAACACCATACTCTCTGGTTGAAGCTACACTTAGCCTAATGCGGCTGATAGATAGCATAAAAAGAAAGAAGAGAAGAAAGGTATTATGGTGAGTGCATATTTTAAAACCATGCGGGAGTTTATTTCCTTCGACAACTGTGCACTCTCCTGGAAACGGAAGAGCGCATAGTGCTTGGTGAGGTGACAGCAGGTACGATTTGTTGCAAATGCAGACTGTAAGCGCCGCATCGCTTCACAAAATGAAAAGGCCTGCCACCAAGCACTAGCCAAGGCAAGCAGTGATGATTAGGGTGATGAGTATATGCAAATGAAGACGATCAAACCGCGCAGGTAGCACTCGCACTAACTTGACTTCCCCCTTTGCGAAAGCGGTCATCAAGACAGCAAGTTATGAAGGGAACAAACGATGGATGTAGAGCTTCAGGTGAGAGATGTGGACAATTACGATGTTGTGGCGACAGTGGCCAGTGGCTGAGCGCAAAGGGGAAGCTCAATAGTTTGTGCGAGGTCTGTAAAGCACAGTGCATGCACCTGTGTATCTATGAAGAAATTTCTCATGTAGTCCTGGTGCTCGAATGGTGTTGCTCAACACTGAAGCAATGTTGCTGAGCTTGCATTCGAGCTCCGACCTGACGAAGTTTAATTGCAGCGATGTCTAAAATTTTATCCCACCCATGGAACCACCTGCGAGCAATGCTGAAGTGCCACGAGGTCTTGCGCACATTTCATCAAGCCTGGAGGTACCACAGGTGCACAGAACACTAAGCACAATGGCTACCACTGTGGATTAAAACTGACACTGACAATTTGGCTAGTTGGTTCATGGTGAGAATGGTTGCACCAAAATTGACTAACCTCAAACTCAGGACACGAGAACAAGTGCCATGCTCAAGTCGACGCGTGTGCTTGTGTCCCGTGTTTATAGTTCACCTTCATTTTTAAACAACTGTTAGCTCTGCATAAGGAAGATGCCCAGCATCTCTGCTAGTTTTGTTTGCCGACGTAGCATTCAGCAGTGCAATATCCTCGTTCATGGCACTTGATTGCTGACTGCATTTTCACAGCCATATCATATTGAGAAAGATGTAGGTAATGTCTACCTCCCTTGTTTCCATGGAAACATGCTGCCACGGTGGTGGTGAGCACTTGACTACTCGTTAGGGGGCCGAGTGAGGCCCCCTTACATGTAGCCTACACATGAGGAAGCCTACGCATGAGGACATTGCTACAAGAGCCTAGGTATATTGACATTGCCTATTGTTGCTAACATTTAATTGTAAATTGGATAATGCTGTCGTAATAGGGTAGATGCCATGCCCTTTTTCTTTGGCCTTGTTTTCTCTTCTGAGTGAAACACGCAGCATGCAGGTATCCTACAGCATGGTCCACACTGTATGTGTTGTGCCTATTCACTAAATGCTCTTTAAGCCTATAAAACAAGTTCATGCAAGAGGATCTCTTCTGTGAATGATGTATGCACACATACGGCTGCAAGCCTTCTGGTTGGAAAGTCACTGAACTGACTTGCACTACAGTACTTCATAGCATTACATGGCCAAAAGCTTCAGGGGAACGCCTTCTTACTATTCGGTTAGCTGCTGCAAGTTCCTTTCCACACAGTGGTTCACATATTATTTCAATACATCATTTGGTATCAAGGATACAAAATAACTTGGCTTTCCTTACTCAAAAATTCGATGCCCACTTTAGCTGCTGCAGTGGTACAGTGGTTACAGTAGTCAGCTGCGAAAAAGACAATTCAGTTCCGGCCATGACGCTCGCATTCCGAAGGTAAAGTGCTTGAGGTTCATGTGCTTTGATTTAGGTGCACATTAAAGAATCGCAGCCGGCTGAGGTTTCATGAGACTTCCACTACGGCTTGCCTCATATTGTCACGTAAAACCCTTGCAGTTATTAGTGGTAGCACCCATTTCATAACCACTGAGGTGTCATGGTGTACATTTATCGATGCACTTATTGCGTTTGTTAGCCCTTCCTCTCGAGTGACAAGAAGTCACGAGCTTAATATAGTTCCTTCGCAATGATCCATTGATTAAGTTTTCCTTTTTTCCTCATACTATTGACATTTGGAATGGTCTTGACGGCCCCCTACACGAGTTGCCCAATGATGAAATTGTGGAACAATTGCCCAGCTTTGTTCACTGATAAACTGTGTGTGCTTCCTGATGTATGTTTCTAGTTTATGTATGTACTCACTCCTGCAATATCTTTCTATGCAAGATTGCAGTATATGTAAATAAATAAATAAATAAATAAATAATAAGTCTTAAGTGTGTGTCATGGGTGTTTTATAAAAGAAAAGGAATTCTGAACATTTAATGGAAGCAAGAAAAATTGACGTTCATTATCAAAATTATGCATGACTTCTCCGTACATGTTACTGCATGGACGGAATTCTTGACCACTAATTCTTGGCCATGAAGCATCACCATGTCCGAAGATCAGGTTAGTTCTCTCATGTAATCTGTAGTCAAACCGCGCCCATGTGCAATGTAGCAGTTAAATTTTTAATGAACTAGGGTGCCCGGATGCTAATTATGAGACAAGCACAGTGTGCTTTGCCATCGCTGAAGCTTTCTTTTGGCTTGAAACGATGGTAGTCTTTTTCTTTCACTTTGTCAAAACTTTCCAAACTAGAAGAGAATCCCAGCTTGTCATAGCTGCGTGTGTTGTCTGTGCATCTTACTCTTTACTCTAAATTTACCCTATGTACGCACATCCTTTTCGCAGCCGTGTTTCATGTGTACGTCGAGGATGCAACACCAAGAATGTTGCTGGGAAACAAATGAAGAGTGTCTGCTAGTCCACAAGTACATGACGCAGAGTCTGGGTGGCACGCGGCGATTTCAAGAAGATGGTTAAAGAAGGGAACACCAATATAACTGTCACTTATTGTGTATAAGGTGGTTATTTTAAAGGAGATTGCATTAAATGAAGCTTGACATAAACATCACTGCAATTATGCTTCCTCATTGGTAAAACTGGAACTAAAATTTGGAGTACAGCTATGATCACCACGAAAATGAGCTGTGTTCGTTTAAGCAGATCAGTCGATGCCATGGACGAGTACATTACTCATCCTTTTTCACTTGTTGCATTTGGACTGTAAGTGCGGCCACTGGATATTATTGCCTGTGCTGCATTATGCTCTTTCTACTTGCACCATGGGCACGTTGAAAGGAGTATTGGATGAAAGTTTAATTATTTCGTGTTTCACATTGTTTCGCATAGTTTGTGACATGATTTGTTGACCACTCTGCGTACTTCCAGAACTGCTTAACTCTTAACGTGCCATCATGCTGAGCTTGAAGGCGTGGGTGCGATTCCTGGCCACGGTGGCCATATTTCGATGAGAGCGAAATGCACGAACATCCATATACATAGCTTTAAGGGCACTTTATGGTACCCCGGGCAGACAAAGCTAAAGTGTTCCACCACTGCGTGCATCATAATCATGTCATGGTTTTGGCACGTAAAATCCCCAGAATGTTTGCAGTCTCGTCTGAAAGTTCCTTACAATGCGGCACAGTTGCAGATAAAACGAAATTCTTACTTGCAAATAAAACAGTTGCTGTGTCGAAACTGCTAAAAAAGGTTTCCTAGTGATACGCATGGGCGTGGAAGAAATAGGTTGTAGCTGTGAATCATGGCCACGCTTGGCCGAGCCTCCTGCATGCAGCCCGATACATGCAGACAATTAAACGGTCAGGCAATTAAATTGTGAGGCAGCTAAACAGGCAGGCCATTAAACAGGCAGGCCATTACATGCAGCCATGCCATTACATGCAGCCATGCAGACCATCGCAGTCAGACCATTTCATGCAGGCCCAAATTACGGTTGCCCTTAGCCCGATAGGCTGTTGGAGTTTTTGCCTGGGTTAGCGTGTTAGTGAAAGCCTCTTATAACAAGCAACACTGGTGAAAAAGGAAAAAAGAAAAAAATTGGAAGCATGCACGGTGGTGCAAGCCTGCATCAAGAACGAAGCTTGTAGCCAACTTAGCTGCTTCAGGCTTTACAAGCACAACTAAGTCACGTGATTTACTTATTTATTTATTTAGTACCTTACAGGTCTTCAAGAAGGCATTGGGTAAGGGGCGAGATACATAGTCATAGCAGCATTTAAAAAAAGAAGGCAACGGGAAATCCATGCATATCAGAAATATTGTTAACATAAAAATAAACAGAAATAGCTGAAAAAACAATCGTGGAAAAATGTCACATTATAGCTACCACCCCACCCACATGGTATTGATGCAACCATTTGCACACCTACATAATCCATATGATCAAAGGAAATGTTTGCTAAGCATGCAGAAAAAAATTCAGGCGTGACAAGAAAGCAAGTGTGCCCCACGGCTCAAGTGGAAAAATGTTTGATTAGATGATCATGAAATGCACTGTGTTTTGATGCCTTTCTTTAAGCTGGCTTGACAGGCAATGTGCGGTTGTGACATCCGTCTCCTTTCCTTTCTTACCTGCAACTTGCTATAACATACTGCTGTACATGGCTACACTATGCCTCTGTCGTCCTCCTTACCTTTGCCCTACTTCTTGCACTGTACATGCCTATGCCTCTCCTTCCTTCTCAACTTCACTTCCCTTTCCCACGGGGTCATTCCATGCCGACTAAAATAAACTTCCTTAAAGAAATTCCAGAAAATCACACTAACGTTAGCATTACCTCCGCAGTATTTTCGCAAAATATCTTGAGCAGAAAGCACTTTTTTAAGCCAGTGATGGCTATTTGAATTTCTCAAAATGGCATAGAACAAGGTGCGAAAAAAAAGAACTGCTGAAAATCGATCTATGTACCTGTCATTTTCAAATATGCATTTTTGTGTTTTCAGAGCATTTAAAATGTTCCACATATTTATGTTTCTCACTACTGAGGACAGAGGTGAAAACGATAAAGTTACAGCATTTCGGCGAATTTTTTTCTCAAAAATGGTTTTGCAAGGAGACCTGGAAATATTTTTGTGCAACGCCCTTAAAAGGTACAACAGTAAAAAAATATTTTTCACTATGTGCTGTGCACAGGCTCTAAAATAAATGTCTCAGCTTGACAAAATGCTGTTTTGCCTTAACTTCAGGCATCAATTGTAACTTAAGGTGGTCCAAGGAAGAATAAGCAGGTAATATTCCACAAAAATATGTCCTGGTCACCACATATAGACTCTTTCAAAAGTAGTATTGCCCGCGCTGTAGGTGCGTTAAACAGGCTGCGATATTTGCTACCAACAAGCGTGAAGCACCATATTTATAACGCACTAATACATTCCCGTTTAACATACTGTCTTCTAGTTTGGTCGACTACTACAAAGTATAATTTAGGATCACTTAAAATACTTCAAACCGCGCGCTACATGCAATAGAAAACTTAGGACGTATGTTCAGCACCAAAACGTACTATTCCAGATATAAAATATTAAAGGTGTCCAAACTCCATACATATAAGCTATTCCTTGAAGTTATACGGAAATTTCAGTCTGACAAATATTCCTTCCTGAGTAAATAGTGTTAGAACGTCAGAAATAGTTCTGTACCTGCACCACATGGTAGAACAAGTTATGGGGAACAAAAACTTGCTGTGCAAATTCCTAACCTCCTCAATGTCTATGCCTTAACCACAGATCTCCTCTATTCCGGAATTAGGAAGCAAGCATTTCAAAAAACGATAAAAGAATTATTATTTTCAGAGGGCTAACTAAAGTTAATTAATGAAAACTATGATTCCGCATCAATGTTATGTATTGTTTTGGTTTTCCTTTCCTTTTTTGTCGCATATGACTCGTAAGCCCTATCAGGTTGTTCTTGGTTTCCCTTCATTCTTTTTTTGCTCGATGGTTATACATGCATTTTTTGTTATATTTGTGTTCTACTCCTATTTTTTTTAGTGCTAAATACCAGTCAAACTGTATAACATTGATCTTTTTGTCTCTTTTCGTTTATTGTATTAATTTTGATGAATTGTACTTCTTATCTATGTAAACAAGTGTAGTGTGATTTTCATGTGGCTTTTATGTTCGTAAATGTCTTTCTGCTGCTGCTGCTGTATGGGTGGCACGACCCAGTCAGGCAATGTTTGCGGGATTGTTCTTAATACACTAATAAAGAAAAAAAGAAGGAAAGAATGCGTATGTAGTTGAGAAACGTAAGCACTTTCAAAAGAGTAAGTTTCATTGAGGTAACTTGCGTTGAGGAAAAGATTCTTTGAGAAAAAGATCCTCGAATTTAAGTCTCACCATCGCCCTTTCATTGCTCCATAGCATCATCATCATCATCATCATCATCCTGTTAGGTTCACTGACGGACGAAGGCCTCTCCCAACGATTTCCAATCCACCCTAACCTGAGCGAGTTGGTTCTACTTTATGCCCGCAAACTTTTTAACTTCATCGCTCCATCTAACCTATTGCCTACCTCTGTTGCGTTTTCCCTCTCTTGGTATCTATTCCGTCACTCTTACTGTCCATCTGTTATCTTTCCTCCTCATGACATGTCCCTTCTCCTAATTGCATGTTGGCGGGAAATACAAATAGGCTTACCTTGCTGCGTAAAATAAAACGTAACGTGTCCATAATTTATGGTTTTTGTACCTTTTTGTTCCTACTTCAACATTCATTTTATATATAAAACGCGATAATAACACGGGAGACTTATAACCACACGGTGGCTTAGAAACTGCAATGCCACCTAATAAACAGTGGTACTTTTCGCTTTTATTCAACTACATTCATGATCTTATGACACTTAAAAAATCAGGGAATATGATGGCTTCCTGAAATTTTATTTTGTGGTATGCTGCAAGTTCTATGTTTGCCTCTGCTATTAATATAATAGTTTCAGTCAGAACATATTTTGAGAAACATGGAATTCATGCTAAAGGAGCACAATCAAATGACACACTTGTAGGAAGACAAAACAACACAGGTGCAAACTAACAACTGTTTTTACTAAAGACAGATAGCAGGCATATTCCGTATGTCATTACAGGCTGCACAGGCGCACTAATACAAGGAAATTTGGGATTGGGCACAGGAAGTTATCTGACCTTGCATGTACAGGAAGTTATTCAACCATGCATAACAGAATTCCATTTCTGCATTGTACAAAACCATTGATGTGTCACTCACACAGTGGTGACCTGCCTTGTTGATAAAAAATACTCCCAGCGTTTCGTGAGTGGGCTTTTTCTTTTTTGCTTGCTGCTGTGTAAGATTTTCATGCTTAAGCACGAGCAAGACATTTTGAAAAGTAAAAAAAATGACCCTTGCGTTTTGTAGCCGCATAAGGGAAGTGGCTTTGTGATGGTGCCAAGAGCTATGTACAATGAAAAATTCTGTTCACAGTCGATAAGACCTTTCCTCATGTGAGAAAAGGCTCGCAAGAAACATACTAGCAATGACAGTGCAGCCTTATTGTTTTATTTAGCATGAAAACACACAAGGCGGATGTGCCATTCGCACCACTGCGAATCAAAAAGGCACATGAGAGCACTGTGTTAGCACATTCTTGCTCAGTCTTGAATAATCTCAAACTACATGACCCATTCCTAACAAAAAGCTCTGTTGTGATAGTGCAATTTTTTCAACATAATGATAAATTTTGCTTTTTCTATTGATGTGAAAGAGCTACTCAATTGAAGCTTGTATTTGCTCACTTGTGCAGTTGTGAAAGCTTTTGGCGTACAAGGAAAGCATTATCATCATGAAAACAATGTGCACAATTTCTTCACTTTCGCTGAAAATGAAAAAAAGAGCCAGGCGTGCGCGGAACCGCAGGACAGTGACAGCGTAAGCTGGAGGAGCTACCTTCTTAGAGGCCACTTTAAACGCTTGAGGAAACTAGTGCAGTAGAAGTGGTAGGTATCCCCGGCGCCATAACTTATCATTTTGCCAAGTAGGCAAGTACCCACTACGCCATAATTACCAGTGCCTCCGTAATGGGTTCAGAGCTACAAAGCATGCAGCCCTGAGTTCTTTCAAATGATTCCTCGAACTCGTTATGCAATCCATTTTCCGCGTCGTGTAGTGGCGTATTACTATTTTTCCACGTAACATTACGTTCGCTAATGCGATTCCTCGGCAGACGTTATACCTGTTTACGTCTTTTAGCAATGATTTTTAGCAAAGAAGAAGACGACGTTCCCAACGGTCGCGTTTTTCATGTTCTCCGCCACTAAGGATTCATCGGCCCTGGGCCGAGGTGCTGCTTCGGCTTCGTCCAGCAGCAATGACTATCGTATTGTTGTGCGTCCTAGACTTCCCACCGGTAAGCTGGTTGTGGACTCTGTTTTTCTGCACGCGGACTTAGCTGGTCGACCTCACCGGGTTCAAGACTTCAGAGATGCTCCTCGGGATGTCATCGATTTAAAGGAAATAAGTTCGATAGGACAGTTTCAAATGTCCCGTGTATGGATGGTCTCGTGCAAGTCGACTTCGACGAAAACAAAGCTTGTCACACGCGGTGAATTTCTTGTAAAAAATCGACGATGCCTTGTGATTGATCCAGAGCCCACAGAAGTCAAGATTAAACTCCTATGGCTTCCTGAACGCTTAGAAGACGCCTATATTAAGGAAGCACTGCAGGCTTTTGGAAAGATTAAGCTCATATCAGCAGAAAGCTGGAAAGTGGCGGAAATGGAGCAAATGCGGACGCTCAGTCGTGATGTGTTGTCCCTTGCTGATGGTGTCCGAGTGGGCGATATTCGTCACGTCCTTGCTATCTGTGGAATACAGAGCCTTGTACTGATTCCTGGCCGTCCACCACTGTGTTTGCGCTGCAATAAGGTCGGGCACATCCGGCGTAATTGCAGGACTCCTCGCTGTGATGACTGTCGACGTTTTGGTCATTCAGCTGAAGGCTGTGTTGTCACCTACGCCAATAAGCTGCGACAACGCGACCCGCAACCGGATGAGAGCCTTCAAGAGCATATCATGGATGCCACGGAAGTTCTGGACGCGACGGGAGGCACTCCGTCGGCCACAGTCGAAGATGAAATCAACAAGATGCCCCCTGAAGGCGCGAGGTCATTAACCAACGGTGCGACAGGAAGTCAAGGTCCAAGCGATCCGTGCAAGAACCTGAACCTAAAGTATCGTGAGCAGCCTGCGACAACGGGGAGCGTCCCCGAGAAGAGCGCCGCTGAGGATACTTCGAAGCCTTGCGCCTCAGTTTCGCAGCAGCCTCTACATCCCGGTACGACGTCAGAAGACGACATGCATTGTACTGAAGCGGCTACAATTCTTAAGAGGCGGGCGACGTACAGCTCCTATTCAAGCAGAGACAGTGACGCACCGAGTGTGACTAGGAAGCCGCGTCGTCGCCGAGTGTCCAAGCACAAAGGAAATCGCCGGCGGTCACGATCTAGGAGGCCTGGTGTAGGTTCAAGGGAAGCCTCGCCATCACCCCCCAGGGCGGACCACGAGAAACACAAAGCGCAAGGGAAGGTATTCACCATGGCGCACTCCGAGCAACTTACATTTGCTACCTTGAATGTACGTGGCCTTAGGTCTTTACAGAAACAAGCGCAGCTTCGCAGGCTTCTCACGAGAAAGCGTATAGATTTTGCCGCTCTACAGGAAACGAAGATTGATGGTGACGAAGAGACCGAAAGGGCCCTACAGCCTTTTCTGTCTATCTATAACGTTTTCGTTTCGCATGCAGAGGGTCTATCTGCAGGCTGCTGGTTGTTTATAAGAAAGACCCTACCCTGTTCAGCAATTAGTTATCAGGTTGACGGTGAGGGCAGATATGTATGTTGCGTTTTTGTACTGCATAGAGTGCCATGGCGAATTATTAACCTGTATTCATTTAACGAGATTTCAAAGCGCATACAGTTTTTTGAAACATTGTCCAACCTAACTGACTGTGATCGGTGCACTGTACTAATGGGAGACTTAAACTGCGTATGTGAGCCTAATGAGCGCTGCACATTTAAAAGTCAACGAGACAGGAGTGGCGAAGTATTATCTGGTATCATAGATAATGCAGGCCCTGTTGATACTGGCGCATCGGGTCAGGCAATTTCGTATACTCGACTCCAAGGATGCTCCTCGGCTCGACTTGATCGAATATACGTGTCTTCTTCACTCCTCTCCCGTGGACTTTACTGCAGCACTGAGCCAGTTTCATTCTCAGATCACTGTATAGTTCTTTTGAAAATTGGCACGAACCGTCAAACTGACTTTCGACCGCTGTGAGAATTTTGGAAGCTAAACACAGAGCTTCTACACGATCAGGAATTCACTAATCGTGTCAGAACGACAGTGTCGAATAGTTTTTCTAAGGGTCTGCATATATTCGCTGCTTGGGAGCTTTTTAAGCAAGAGGTTCGCACAATAGCCATAGAGATCGGATCTGTTAAATCATACTACCGGAAAAATGAGGAAAAGACACTCTTTAAAAACCTTTGTAACCTTTATGAGATAGAATGCGAAATGCCAGGCACGTGTGTCAGTGACATTTCAGATGTTAAATGTCAGCTTCAAAAGTATGACGCTGTTCGCTACAGAGGCGCACGTATTCGATCACGGAACAGAATGATCTTGAACTCTGAGCAGCCGACACGTCATGCTTTGATCGATGTGCGACGACACGCAGTGTCTAAGGTGATTCAGGAAATGTACTCCAATGGTGCTCTTGTAACAGATACAGCGGGCATTATTATGCAGTTTGAAAACTACTATGAAGGTTTGTTTAATGCGCTCCCTGAGAGCGCAGATGTCAAGCTCAAGAGAAGTTTTATTTCTCTTTTAAACCCTTTGCAAGACGAAGATTGTACGGCCATCAGTAGCCCGATAACATTGCAGGAAATTGAGCAAGCCATCGATCAACTGCCCTTGTCGAAATCACCTGGTCCTGATGGAATTGCGGCGGAATTTTACAAAGCATTCAAAACAATCCTGTGTCCCCTATTGCTGGACATCTTAAGATAAGTTATGACATGGAGATGCTCCCGCGGTCTTTTTCCAAAAGCCACACAGTTTTAATTCCGAAAAGTACTGAAAGAGAAAAACTTCGTTTAGTTGAGGGCTACAGACCAATAGCCCTCTTAAACGTTGACTACAAAATTTTCGCAAAAGTGTTATCAAATAGATTACAGTTTGTGATGTCGATCCTGATTGGTTCTCATCAGACGTGTGGAATTCGAGGTCGCTCCATACAGAACAATATACACATCGCTCGTAAAATCCTCCAGTACTGCTACAGTTCTCAAGAGCATCTCGCAATGCATCAGGCAGATCTCGCAGAAGCCTTTGATCGCGTCAGTCATTCGTTCCTGTTTTCTCTTCTGGAGCATAGCAATATTGGGTCTGTCTTGCTCAAAGGTGTTCGACTTTGTTACAGTGAGTGTTCGACTCGCCTAATTATCAATGGTCATCTCTCAAAACCTGTTTCTATACGCTCGTCTGTAAAGCAAGGCTGCCCAATGTCTCCACTCCTCTTCGGACTTTACCTCGAACCATTATGCTTGAGCATAACGCGAGCAAATCGTATCCATGGTTACAGCATATTAGGCAACGAAGTTAAAGTATTGGCTTATGCAGACGACTTGGCATTCTTTTGCACAGACAAACGAAGTGTTGAAAATGTACTGTTTACAATTGAAAAATTTGGTGTTGTATCAGGTGCTCGTTTAAACGCCTCGAAAAGTCTAGGATTATGGTTTGGTACGTGGGGATGTACACCGAGTCAGTTCGCAGGGATTAATTGGACTCGTATTCCACCAAAGTATCTTGGAGTGCCGCTTGATGAAAATCGATTCAGTGCACATTACTGGAAAGAGCGCGTCCCTAAGCTTGAACGTCAGGGCCAGACATACGTTGCACATCGCCTTTCAATCTTTGCTATAGCTGAAGCCTGCAACACATTTCTTGCAACACAGCTTTACTATGTGCTACAACTAATTGATTGCGCTCGGTTTTACATACAACGCTTTCATCGGACTTTTGCTACTTTTGTATGGTCTTCCACTTTCGAACCAATGCGACGGGACAACATATTCAGACCAGTGAAAAGGGCGGGTTGGGACTTGTGCATCTCTATTTATGGCAAATCTTTTCGCGTTTTTTCTTTGTTCGTGACAGTTTTCATCCAATAATTCAATCATTCTTGCAGGTCACGCTTATTAACGTTCTACCTGATTTAATTGTTTCGTCAAATTTCTCTGTACGTCCGTGTTTGTGGGGATTTATGCAGGAAGTGCAGTTTGCGGTCCAGTTCCTTAAAACCAGTTTTTCGATTGAGTACTTGTACACAGTGTCGCGCAACAAGCTGTATAAGGAATTATTATCTATACTTTTTCCACCTCCATTTTATCGTTCTTCGTATGTGAACCTTCTAGGCCACGATGTCCTCAAGCGCGTTCGCAAAATGTACGTTTCTCCTAATTCAAAAACCTTCTTTTATAAACTTCATTCAGAAACATTGCCTGTGAAGGCATGGCTGCACAAGAAAGGTATTTTTGTTTATTCAGTTGACTGCCGTCTTTGTGACGTACCGGTGACAATAGAACACTGCTTTATTAACTGCAAGGACGCTATTCTGTTCTGGGATGTCCTTCAGCGAACTCTAAAGAAAGATTTCACCTTTAATTCGCATACTGTACGTCACCTTATGCCAACATCCCTGGATGAAGTGCCTTATGATATGTTCTTCCTTATGGGAATGCATAGCTTGTGGAAGACGCGCATGCAAGACCGCAACGCAGAACCAGTGACTGCATCCATAACTCATTTTGTTCAAATGACCATGCATCTAAAGGACATCTACGATGAGCTTGACGTCAGGCCTGAATGGTACCCCATCTTGAAGTGCTCATCCCTACGAACCATGCTGTGCAACACATCTTGAACTCTCCCTGAAACGCTATGTGCATCCCGTCAGTGAATTTGTATTTTAGGCTGACAATGTCATTTGGATTGTTTGTGCGATTATTGTCGCTAGGTCACTCCAACAGTGCGCTATGCTATTTGCGAATTTCTTAGCGCACTGTAATAAACACCACGTATGAATAAAAAACAAAAAAAAACAGGCGTAGCTCATTGGTAGAACGCTCGACTGCCACGCAGAGAGTGTGGGTTCGAATCCAGGCAGAGGACAAGTTGGAATACTCCTCGGTCCTGTTTATTTTTTCTAAAATTTGCAACGATAGTGATTACGGACACCAGCGGCGGCGGCGGACAACTACGGCGCAAAAACGACCCTTGTTGAGATCTCATAACAGCTTACGTTGTAAAATGACTGCCTGGCTGTGGATATGAACCACCAACTGCTGGGTTGCGATGCCGGCATGCTAACTATTCAGCTACTGTTTCGTCACTTAATTAAGCATCTTAAAACGGGGTTTCGTACTCATGAAGAAGTAGACCCGGCACGTCCATAGCATGGCACGCTCGGCATCTCAGAAGATACGAACATAGCTGAGCCATATCAATTTCTCAGATTTTCCACTTAAATAGGTAGGAAAGAGAAAGAAAGAGGTAAAGGAAGAGAGCAAGAAAGAAGGAAAAAGGCACGCACATGCCAAGCTACGATTCACCCCTTTTTGCCAATGGTGGAGGGGCTCTTAATTTTTTACACTGTCTTTCATTATGAATTTTCACGGCAATTAAAGATTGCATTGATGTAAACGCATACCTGGCAACGTGGGGAGTTTGACCATTGGGAGATTTGAAAATCGATGGAGGGCAGCACCAAAAGAAAAGAAAAAGAAGAAAAGAACTTGCACATTTTTTATTTCTCACTTAAGAGCACTGCAGTAATGCCATACAACTCTGGGTCATTGCCGAA
This sequence comes from Hyalomma asiaticum, assembly GCA_013339685.2. Classification (NCBI taxonomy): domain Eukaryota; kingdom Metazoa; phylum Arthropoda; class Arachnida; order Ixodida; family Ixodidae; genus Hyalomma; species Hyalomma asiaticum. The sequence goes on from JABSTT010001684.1 coordinate 37,200, forward strand.
AAAATTCTCTGTGTCGATGACCATACCCGTCATCATCATCATCAGCCTGTCTACGCTCACTGCAGGACAAAGGCCTCTCCCATGGATCTCCAATCATCCCTGTTCTGTGCTAACTGGGCCCAATTTATCCCCGCAAACTTCCTGATCTCATCTGCCCACCTAACTTTCTGCCGACCCCTACCACGCTTGCATTCTCTAGGAATCTACTCTGTTACCCTTAATGACCAACGGTTGTCTTGTCTTCGCATTACATAGCTTGTCCACGCCCATTTCTTCTTAATTTCTATTAATATATGCCTAACACGCATTTGTTCCCTAACCCACTCCGCTCTCTTTTTGTCCCTTAAGTTTACATCTACCATTTTGCGTTCCATGGCTCGCTGCGTGGTCTTCACTTTAAGGTGAACCCTTTTAGTTATCCTCCAAGTTTCTGCCCCGTAGGTGAGTACCGGTAGGATGCAGCTGTTATACACTTTCCTCTTCAGAGACAATGGTAAGACATATTCATTATCTGATAATGCTTGACGAATGCGCTCCACCCCATTGTAATCCTCCTAATTACCTCAGCCTCATGATTCGGAGCAGGGGCCACTACCTGGCCTAAGTAGACATATTCACTTACTATTTCGAATGCCTCGCCAGCTATCTGGAATCGCTGTGCTCGCCCAAGGCTATTGAACATTGCTTTGGTTATCTGCATATTAATTTTCAGGCCCACTGTTATACTTCGCCTGTTTAGGTCAATAACCACGATTTGCAATCCATCTCCCGAGTTACTTAGCAAAGGCTATATCGTCAGCAAATCTGAAGTTACTGAGGTATTTCCCATTAACACTTACACCCACCTGTTCCCAATCCGGTGTTCTAAATATTCTTGTAAACACGCTGTGAATAACATTGGAGAGATTGTGTCCCCTTGTCTTACGCCCTTCCTTATAGGTATTTTTTTTTTGCTGCTCTCCTTATGGAGGACTATGGTGGCTGTGGAACCGTTGTAGATGTCTTCCAGTAGTCTTACATAGTGCTCGTCTACGCCCTGATTCCGCAATGCCTGCATGACTGCAGAAGTATCGACCGAGTCAAATGCTTTCTCGTAATCTCTGAAGGCTATATATAGGGGTTCATTATAGTCCGCGCATTTCTCTATCACCGGATTGATAGCGTGAATATCGTCTACTGTTGGGTAGCCCTTACGAAACCCTGCTTGTTCCTTATGCTGACTGAAATCTAAGGTGGCACAAATTCTGTTAACGATTACCTTGGTAAATACCTTGTAGACGACTGACAGTAAGCTAATCGGCCTGTAGTTTTTCAAGTCCTTTTGTCGCATTTCTTATGGATTAAGATGATGTTCGCATTCTTCCATGCTTCCGGTATGCTCGCAGTCATTAGGCATTGCGTATACAGGCTTGCCAGTTTTTCCAGTATAATCTGCCCACCATCCTTTAGCAGTTCTGCTGTTGTCTGATCCTCACCGGGTGCCTTTCCCGCTTGCATCTGTTTCAAAGCTTTCATTACTTCCTCTGTCAGTACCACTGGAACGTCAGCCTCTTCTAGCTGCTTTCCCGTTCACTATTCTGGTTATCGCGGCTACTGTAGAGATCTCCGTAAAGCTCCTCGGCTATTATCACTACCTCATCCCTATTCGTGATCACATTGCCTTGCTTTTCTTATAACGCATACATCTGATTTTTGCTTATGCCTAGACGTCTCTTCGCCGCTTTCAGGCTCCTTCCGTTCTTTAGAGCATGCTCAATCTGCTCCATATTGTACTTTCGTATGTCGGCTGTCTTACGCTTATATTGTCACGGACCAAATAAGTGGCAGCCTGAAGTTCACCAAATAAGAGGACCAAATAAGAGGAAGCCTGAAGCCTGCAGTCCGGAGTTCGACCAACAACGTTCTCTTCTTCTTCACACACAACTCGTATAAGCCAGCGTCGGCGGTTCATGCATGAAGGTATGTGCCATTACTCCCCCTCCCAAGGAAGCATCGTCTCGATGCTACAGATGGGTAAGGCTAAGTAAACTGATCCCTGGATGTGTAAAAAGAATAAGACAAAACGGGGCACCACAAAAACAAACAAACAAACAAGAAAAAACAGAACACTAAGCGATCAGAGAATGTGCAGTCACTCGACAGTCCCGTCACCACGCGGAAAGTACGGTTTCAGCCTGGATACGTGCACAACTTCGGTTTGGGGACGCCTGCGGGAGTTCCTTGGGGTACCTTCTGGGAAGACTTCGTAAGTAATGTCGCTCAGGCGCCTTACAACCGTGTAAGGGCCAAAGTAACGACGCAACAGTTTTTCTGAACGGCCACGCTGTCGTACGGGGGTCCACACCCACACCTGGTCACCGGGATGATACGTGACCTCTCGATGGCGAAGATTGTAGCGGCGCGAGTCCAAGGTTTGGCGACACTGGATACGGCGTCGCGCGAGTTCATGGGCGTCCTCAGCGCGCTCGGCGAACGTTGCAGCATCGGTATGAGACTGCCCTAGGTTGTCGGGAAGCAGCATGGCGTCGAGCATCGTGGTGACCTCCCGACCGTAAAGTAAGCGGAACGGCGTAAATCCTGTGCTCTCTTGAATTGCGGTATTATACGCAAAAGTCACGTAGGGAAGGATGTTATCCCAGTCCTTGTGGTCGATGGCGACATACATAGAGAGCATATCCGTGATTGTCTTGTTCAGACGTTCAGTCAGGCCGTTTGTCTGCGGGTGATAGGCCGTGGTCCTGCGGTGTTCCGTACCACTCAGCCGCAAGACTTCGTGTAGCAATTCTGCAGTAAAAGCTGCTCCACGATCAGTAATGACTATAGCAGGCGCTCCATGGCGGAGAACGATGTTGTCAATAAAAAAATGGGCGACTTCTGCTGCGGTGGCTCTTGTCAATGCCTTTGTTTCGCAGTACCGCGTTGAGTAGTCTGTGGCCACCACAATCCATCGATTCCCGGACGAGGATGTGGGGAATGATCCCAGCAAATCCATGCCGATCTGGTGAAAGGGCGTTTTCGGTGTCGTTATTGGGTGCAACAGCCCTGCTGGTCGCATGGGTGGTGTCTTACGTCGTTGGCAATCACGACACGTGCGAACGTATTGCTTGACAGTCTTCGCAAGACGGGGCCAATAGTAGGAGCATCGAATTCTTTCGAGCGTGCGAGTGAAGCCTAGGTGTCCTGACGATGGTTCATCGTGACAGGCGCTCAGAATGTCTTCCCGTAACGTGGTTGGCACGACCAACAGGTATGCAGCTTCGGTACGGTCGAAGTTTTTCTTATAAAGAACTGCATTGCGGAAGCAGAATGAGGCTAGTGAACGCGCGAAACTTCGAGGAATGCAGGAGGTGCGCCCTTCCAAGTATTCGATGAGAGGTCTGAGCTCCAAGTCGTCACGCTGTAGCTGAGCCAGATCGGTCGCTGACATTGCAGGAAGAAGGATGTCATCCTCGTCAAGGCTGGTACTGGCACTTCCGACCGGTGCTCGTGACAGGCAGTAGCGTCAGTGTGTTTACGGCCTGACTTGTAGACGATCGTTACATCAAATTCTTGCAGGCGTAGACTCCATCGTGCCAGGCGTCCAGAGGGGTCTTTGAGATTCGCGAGCCAGCAAAGGGCATGGTGGTCGCTGACTACTCGGAAGGGGCGGCCGTACAAGTATAGTCGAAATTTCGTTATCGCCCATACAACGGCTAAACATTCCTTTTCAGTTGCCGAATAATTTTTCTCGGCAGGTGATAACGTACGGCTCGCGTAGGAAATCACACGCTCTACGCCACCTTGCCATTGCACCAACACCGCTCCAAGACCTATGTTGCTGGCGTCTGTGTGTAACTCCGTGTCAGCGGCTTCGTCGAAGTGGCCAAGTACAGGTGGGGCCTGTAGATGTTTCCGGAGGGTATCGAAAGCATGGCACTGATCCGGGCCCCAAACGAACGGAGTGTCATCTTTGAGGAGCCCATTGAGCGGTGCAGCGATTTTTGAGAAGTTGCTTAAAAATCGTCTGTAGTACGCACAGAGTCCCAAGAATCGGCGTAGATCGTGTTTGTTTCTCGGCGTTGGAAATGCCGCAACGGCGCTGGTCTTCTCCGGGTCCGGGCGGATACCTGCGTGGCTGACGACGTGTCCGAGGAACTTCAGTTCCTCATACCCAAAGTGACACTTCTCAGGTTTAAGAGAAAGGCCGGCTTTTCGAATGGCGTGGAGAACTGCCCTCAAGCGCTGGACGTGCTGTTCAAGTGTCTCCGAAAATACAACCACGTCGTCTAAGTAAACAAGACAGGATTGCCATTTAAGTCATGATAGAACCGTGTCCATCATTCTTTGAAAGATAGCCGGCGCTGAGCATAAGCCAAATGGGAGAACCTTAAATTCGTAGAGACCGTCAGGAGTAATGAATGCCGTTTTTTCGCGATGCCGTGCGTCAACTGCGATTTGCCAGTAGCCGCTGCGCAAATCCATGGAAGAAAAGTATCGAGCGTGGCGAATGCGATCCAAGGAGTCATCAATGCGGGGCAGTGGATAAACGTCCTTCTTAGTGATCGTATTCAATTTTCGATAGTCGACGCAAAAACGCAACGTACCATCTTTTTTCTTGACCAGTACAACTGGCGAAGCCCACGGACTGGTCGAAGGCTGGATGACGTCATCTTTAAGCATCTGCTGAACTTGGTGATGAATAGCGTCGTGTTCCTTTTGGGACACCCTATAAGCGTGCTGCCGTACAGGTCTTTCGGCAGGGTCCGTGATAATTCGATGCCTGTGCCAGCGGCGTTTGGTTGACCTTCGTCGTAGTAGCGAAGCAATCTCGGAACTCATCCAGTAGGTGCAGAAGGGTGTCCCGTTGTGTTGGTGATAACGTTGGGTTTACATCGAGAGTTGTTGCAAACTATTCGGCGGAACTGTCAGACGACGAAATAGCAGCTAATGTTGGCGGGTCCTGTACGTCGGCAATTTCTGCAAAGTACGCAATGGCGGTATGCCTCGTAAGATGACGATATTCATCGCTGAAATTCGTGACGAGTACGTGGGCTTGTCCGTTTTGAGGATGAATAATCCCTCGGGCTACGCAGATTTGTTGAGCAAGAAGGAGGGACAAATTGGCTTCCGCGATCACAGCATTGCTGGTGTCCTGCCCACATTCCACGGTGACAAAGAGGCTGCTTCGCGGTGGCAGAGTGACTGATTCGTCGGAAACACGTAGCGCTGTGTTCAAGACTAGAGTGCTGTCAATTCCAGGGAAAACGGGGTCCTCGAATGATACCAGTAACTCACGGAGGTTGATAACGGCGCCGTATTCGCGAAGAAAGTCCATTCCTAGAATTACTGGCCGGGAGCACACAGGTAGGACGAGGAAAGACCCCGGAAACGTCGAGTCTCGGATTCGAATTCGCGCCGTGCACAGTCCAGCTGGCAGCACCAGATGACCACCGGCTGTTCGAAGCTGGGGCCCGTGCCAGGGTGTCGTGACTTTTCTCAGTTTAGACGCCAGTGTGCTGCTCATAACGGAATAATCGGCCCCGGTATCGACGAGAGCAGTCACAGCGTGATTATCAACGAATACAGCAATGTCGGCGGAAACAGTTTTGGTGACGTCGGTTGGCAGCGTGTCAGCAGCGGTCGAGGGAGGTTCTTTTAAAGTTCGTTGGACAGCGACTTCACCCCCGGAAGTCGCCGCTCCTAGTTTACCCTGTAAGGACTCGGCGATCTCCTGGAAGGAGCGTTCGAGGACGCAGTCAAGCTAGGCGACCCAGACCGGCGAGGGGATGGTGATCGCGACTGACGGCGCTGAGCGGTCGATGGCATTCCCTGACTCCTTAGATACGCTTCGATGTCATGTGGGCGCTCACCGTATCGGGGACAGCGCGCGTCAGGGTGGAAACCACGCAGACCCAATTGACGGTACGCGCAATCACGGTACACGTGCCCAGCTTCGCCGCAGTGGTAGCAGAGCGGACGGTTATCTGAGGTACGCCATACGCTTGCCTTACTGGGACTTTGTCTTGAGCTTGCCGGCAGATACATCGGTGCGTGCGAGAACCTTGAAACGGGCGGTGGATACGAAGGCGCGTTCGGGAATCGGTGCGGAGCCTGCTGCTCTAACGTCGGCACGATGGGAGCCGCAGCAATAGGGGCGGGTGCACGGACTGCCGACGCATATGTTAGGACGGGCACCTCAGGTGACGGTGACGGCGCCAGTGGCGTGAGCGGTGGCTGCACCGCCTGTCGGATTTTGTTCCGGATGACGTCAGTAATGGCTGACACGTGTGGTTGTGGTCCGACCGCTTGCAGTTGACGGAGTTCTTCACGCACAATACTTCGTATGAATTCCGCAAGGGCATGCCTCTCGCTATCAGAGCCGATAGAACAGTGCGCAGCCGTGACGTCAGGACGTTGGTACTGCGACGACCGTTGCTGAAGAGTACGCTCCATCGTGGTCGCCTCACTCACAATCTCGGCTACGGTAGTTGGTGGATTCCGTACTAGTCCGGCGAAAAGCTGTTCCTTCACCCCGCGCATCAGATGTCGTACCTTCTTGTCTTCTGACATAGCAGGGTCTGCGCGCCTGAAAAGACGAAGCATGTCCTCGACGAACATCGACACCCTCTAGTTCGGTCGCTGGTTTCTGCAGGAGATGGCCTCTTCAACCCTTTCCTTCCTTTCGGCGCTGCGGTACGCATCGCGGATCTCGCGGCTAAAATCTGCCCACGTCACGAACGAACCATGATGGAAAAAACAGCGCGAACACAAGGACGATGAAAAAGGGCACACACACCACACCACGCAGCGCTCCGTGGTGTGGTGTGTGTGCCCTTTTTCATCGTCCTTGTGTTCGCGCTGTTTTTTCCATGATGCTCGACCAACTAGCCTGCAAATCCATCCTATTGGACGAACGAACCCTCATGGTTCTCGTACCAAGTCTTGGCGGAATCTTCCAACGCGAAGTAAACGCGTCGTAGTTTCCGAGCTTCATCCCATTCATTGATGCTGGCGACTCGGTCGAAGTGGTCGAGCCAGTCTTCAACATCCTCAAAAATGTCGCCGTGGAACGATCTAGGCGTCTGTGGCGCGTGAAGAACATACGGCGGGGCAGAAGATTGGGTATTATGGGTTTGGCTTGCCTGGCTCACTGTATACATCTTCTCTAGTCTCGACGACAAAGGGCCGAATTCAGGGGGCAGTCCTTGGAGACGACGACTGTTCCTGGCTGTCGACGGCCGTGGCTGGCTTGTCTCCAAGACGCTAAGAGTGATGGTAGAAGCTTCGGAGCGTTGGAGCATATACCCGGCACTTCCACCAATAATGTCACGGACCAAATAAGTGGCAGCCTGAAGTTCACCAAATAAGAGGACCAAATAAGAGGAAGCCTGAAGCCTGCAGTCCGGAGTTCGACCAACAACGTTCTCTTCTTCTTCACACACAACGCGTATGAGCCAGCGTCGGCGGTTCATGCATGAAGGTATGTGCCAATATTAACTTCGAAAGCTCCGCTAGTTCTATTCTGTCAGTTGCATCAGACACTATCATACCTTGCCGACTTTCGTCTCCTGGGAAAGTTCGCTAGAAATGTGTTTACCGATCTTACCTCCTACTTCTATTGCACACTTCGTGACAATGCGTGTGAGATTATCGCTAGCTTCCTGAATGCAAATGTCTGTTTCCTCGGTAAGAGCTGAATATCTGTTCTGCAGCGCAATCCTGAATTCTTCGACTTTCCGTCTTATTGTTAGTTCATTGATCGATTTCTTTCGTACTAGCTTATTGCGGTCCCCCCTCAAGTCAAGCCCAATTCAAGATCTTACCATCCTGTGGTCACTGCACCTAACTCTGCCCAGCACTTCCACATCCTGCATGACGCCCGGGTCATCGCATAGTATGAAATGTATTTCATTTTTATGCTCGCCATTCGGGCTTCTCCACGTTAACTACAACCTGCAGCGCAAAAAAGAGGACAAGGATGACGACAGGAACCACACGGGACAAGCGCGGGACAAGTCCCGTCTGTCATTCCTACACCCCCCGCCATATTTCCCGACTGCCTTGTCTCCAGCCTGCTTCTTGCCTACCTTGGCATTGAAGTCTCCCAACACAATAGTGTACTGCGCCTTTGTTTAGTCATTGCCGATTCGATATCTTCATAGAAGCGTTCTACTAGCTGGTCGTCATGGCTGGATGTAGGTGCATAGCTCTGTACCACCTTCAATTTGTACCTCTTATTAAGCTTAATTACAAGACCTGCTACCCTCTCGTTAACGCTATAGTATTCCACTAGGTTGCCAGCAATGTCCTTGTTTACCAGAAATCCCACTCCTAGTTCTCTTTTGTCCTCTAGGCCACGATAACATGGGACGTGCCCATTTTTCAGCAATGTAAGAGCTTACCCCGTCCTCCTACACACACTGAGCCCTATAACGTCCCACCTAATGCCCGCTTATTCTGCAAACAGTACCTCTAGACTCCCCTCGCTAGATAAAGTTCTTGCGTTAAACGTTGCCAGTGTCAGATTCCAGCGGCGGGCTGTCCGGATCCAGAGATTATTTGCACCCTCGGCTGCGATTACGCCAATTAACCTTCGGCCCTCAGTCCCCAGCGGCTGCGAAGCAACTTACCACAGCGGCGGCCAGACCTGTGACCATACCAGTACTAATACTTATAATTATAGTGTCTGCATTTAATTTCGCATGTGTGTAGGGCGAAATGTGCCATGACCCGCGAAAGCTACTTGCGCTTTCCCACACTTATTTAGCATGGTTTGCTGCATAAAGGCGCTGTAGGGCAGCGAAGTTAACTTTGTGTGCGCTGCAGTGCTATTGCATGTTCCTTGTCGAGATAAAGATAACACACCAAACTGTAGACAACAAAACCTACACACAAACAAAGCGGCCTCCCCACCCTCTATATCGCTGGACAGAGGGGAGGGCCCTGCAGCAAAATACTTGTATTCCTTAAAGACTGAGAAATTCTGGAACTGTTGTCCCCTACTTTTTCACAGCAGGGGTAGGGTTGTTTATCAGAATTATGGCCATGCCTATGTAGTCAGGACTGATCAGAAATCAGGAGCCTTCTGGACGAATCGGGAGAGTTGGCATATGTAAATGGCGCAGTTGCAACCACGATATGAATACGAGCTACGCCCTAGTAGACAGCTTCGCAAATTTTTACCACCTAGGGTTCTTATAGTGCACAGACATTGCACAGTGCAAGAGCCGCAACTTTTCGCCTTTATGAAAATGAAGCTGCCGGTGGCAGGATTGGTTCGTGCAACGTCCGGATCAGCAGCCTAGTGCCACAGCCACTAGACCACCGTGACGGTGGTCTAGTGGACGCTCTAAAACAGCAAAAGCCAAACGACAGCTGAGGCCTTGAAGCTTCATGTTCTTTTTTTTCATGTCCTTTTCCCTCGAACCTATTATCCAAACCTGAACACCGAGGCCAGCACAAGTGGATACTTGCTGAGTAACACCCTGGACATAATGAAACAGCTTCCTATAATCAAACAGCTTCCACAAAACCAGAATTATACAAGGTTTGTCTTTAATGTATTGAGACTACCTGCAGTGCGTCAGTGCACCCACCTGTAGCGCAGCCCTCGGAGGTGGGATTTGTCATGGGGGCTCCGAGTCTGAGCAAGTAACGCACCAAGGAGCAGCTTCATCCTAGCTCCGATGCTATGAGAACTTGGAGTGGGGCAAGGGCTGTTTCCAAATATTTGTTACGGCACAAGATGCACAAAATGGAATGTGGCCTGGAGCAGCGACACATGATTAAATTTTGGTTTCACTTGTGCAAAGGACGCTTCGAGATGCACGCGTTCATCAGGGAGGTTTTAAAGATGACTGCTCAAGGGTACACAGCAAACCTTTGAAGAAATGGAGTGGTCTGGACGCCCTTGGATGAGTGGATAGATTGTGAGTATGGCTAGAGTTTGAACTCTGACTGTGATTTGCGAGGAGAACTGCTGAAAACCTCCAAGAGGAATCATCGACGCCGTGTTCTGCAATGAAGTCCTTGAATGCTTTAGTGAAACCATCAAATGGGAAAGATCGTAAATTGATCATCACTGGACACTGCAGTCGACAACGCTCAAGTGCACACCACCCTTCATGCAACAACCTCCGTGGCCAAGGCAGGGGTTGCAACGTTGCACAGCCATCATACAGCCCCGATGTGAGCCTGGCAGACTTTTGCCGCTCCTAAAGCTCAAGAGAAGCTTGAAAGGTCACCGCTGCAACGATTCTGCCGTCATCCAATAGGATGTCACAATCTCTCCCAAGTAGGTTATGGCAGCCGGCTTGCAGGTAGCCTTTCCAGCATGGGAATCGCAACGGCATAGTTGTGCGCCCTTCCCAAAGGGGACTATATGGAAGAACCCAATAACTTGTACTGATCGGACCAGTAAATTCCTCTCACCAGACCCCGTCTCATTACCTTATGGACGAACGCTTACACTTCCTTTCCGTTCATGCAAGGCTACCGTACTATGCAGAGTACTCTGCGCACGTGTCTCCCCTGGGAAGACTTCGTCGCTAGTTTCTGTCTGCCAAAATTGACGTGCGAGTTATAGTGACTTTATATTTAACAAATGGTTTAATTAAGCATGCCCTCAACAGTGTTTTCTACCTGGGGAAGAGCTGGAGAACGTCTCACCACGATTATGAGCACTGGTGCACGAAAATCCAGATCTCTCGTTGGTATGCATGCTAAATATAATGAAAATTCAGACGGCATGGTGTCAGCCGCAAATGGAACACTTCATTGTCTTCCACACCGAAAGATCCCGCAGCATACCGCGCAGCCGCAGCGGCTAGGTGGATCCTCTTGTCATGGTGCCATCTCTCGTTTGAGGAAAGCGTAATAAGGCCCCTCAAACACCAAAAGATGGCGCCACGAAAAGGGGTCCTAAGGCCGCTGTGGTGCCAAACAATATCTGGTCATGCCGTTGCGCGGAGTGTCAACACCTAAAGCTATTCTTACACTGGGACAAGGTCACACACATAGCCTGTGTGGGACTATTTGGCTTAACATACCATTGGTTATTTCATCAACCAAGGAGCTTGCTCGGTCAAGCTGTCACGTCACTTGTACTGACAAAAACTTGGGCTATAAAAGAACAATAAAGAACTTTATATTTAAGGCACCCAGAAAGTTGTGTACGAGATTCCCCATTCCTGCAGGGAAGTTATGTAGGCCAAACAGCTTACTGTATCAATGTATGACTCGGGGAGCATGTGAAAAATCTAGTCAATAGCATACACTTGCTGATCACTACAAAGCTTGCTACACTTGCAAACCACGTTTTCAAAGTGTGGAAATCTATGCACAAGCAAGCAAGAAACTGCTGACGAAGTGTTGGAAGCATTTTTTTAATAAAAAACATGTGTCTAAATTGTATGAACAATATATCAATTGTTTTGTGCAATGCAAGAATACATACCATCTCTGTCATGCATGAATTACCTGTGTGTAATTTCGTCTCCTTGTATATGTGCGCCTGTGCTGCTTGTGGTGACATATATACGTACTAGCTGTCTTCAATAAAAAGAGTTGTTAGTTTGCACTTGTGTGTTGTTACATCACTTCGTGATGAATTCCATGTCTATACAACAGCTAGCACAGCATACAGCACTTCTGGAGAAACATGGTATGAGTACTGCATAGAGGCCTCTAGCATGGGACTTTGGTCCATCTTCAAGAAACTCTGTAAGTTTTATATAAAATAAACTAAGAGCAAAATGGCAGGCTTCATGGGATATTGAAACTAACAATAAACTCTACCTGGTTGAACCAATCATCTCAGAATGGCAATTATGTAGAAACCAGGAACCCTTCATTGAAATAATCATATGCCGCTTACGTATAGGACATACGCTCCTCACACACTTCTTACTAACAAAACAACACAAACCATCGTGTGAGCAATGTGGATGAGAATTCACAGTTAATCATTTTTATTCTCATGCAGAAAACTCGAGCTTTGGACAAAATACTTTGCTGCGTTTTACGATCAACACGTTCAACACATTCCTTTTCATCCAAAACGACTTGTAGATGAAAACGCACTTGTAGATGTTCCATTTGGTTTTAGCTCTTTAAGGGAAGAAGGTGTTCTCAAGAAACTCTAAATTAACACCCTGTACATAGCTGCGTATGTGATCGATGCACCTCACCCATTCTTTTCATAGTCGAGAAGAAGCCTGAGGTGTTTACCTACTTGTTGGGTTCCTCGACGTCCTTGTCCGAGACAAGGATGGTTGCTGAAGTAACCTAACAATCCCGAACATATCACACCTTGCTCTTGGCGCATGACAGCCTTAGATGCTTATGCGCCAATAAACCTAACACAACACAACACATTAAGTGCATCTGCATTGTACTCCTATGATGCTTGAGGCTCTAGAAGGAGCATTCCAGTGCGTGTCTCTGCGGCATGCTCCCTTGCTCTGATATACAATATGTTGCGTGTATCCAACCAGTTGCCACTGGCATATGGCAAAGGCAGCTTCACTGGAGGCATTGGGTAGCGTTACAAGTGTGGGAGACCTATTTCTTCCCTCAGCCATCTCCCATGCAGTGAGAATAATTTTCCGACAGCTGGCTCGCGGCGAGGAAATGCAAGAGCACGTTTTAGCTTCTGGGTTTTCACGTGCCCAACCCACCATGTACTGTTATGGATCCGAACAAAGCAAAGGTTCAAGAGATGAAGGAAGCTTGAAGTAATGAAAAATTCGTTGAAGACGATTAAAAACAGTTAACATTGCGAGAACCAACGTCTCGCCAAGTGAAAGCTTGTCTTAGTCAGCCGTTGCTCTGAAAACTGTTATACCCTTTTTTGTAATCGCTTTGATAGATATTTTTCATTACTATACACGAATATGGGGCACGCCGCAGTGGGGGGACTGGTGCTTGATGATTTCTGGGGTTTTACGTCCCAAAGGCAGCTCCGGATTAATTTTGAACACGGGTGTTGTGTTCACATCGCGATAGGCTACACGTGTCGTAGTTGCGGTGATAAGTGAATGGTCGCCACTGCGCATGTGTAACCTGGAGATTCTTGTATATAAGGGTGTGTGCCCTACATTACGGGTTCTTTGTACTGTTTTGTGGCTGCCTGTTGGCATGCCCGAATAAAGGATTTGAAAAGCATGACTGGCGACGAGGGTGGGACCCCGGCAGCCGGAAAAACAGCAGCAGGTCGGGGTACCATGCTTGGAAAGCTTCCAGAGTTTGATCCGGACAGTGACAACTGCGATGTTTTCTTCGAGCAGTTCAAGTGTTTTGTCGCTGCTAACGACATCGCAGAGGACAAGAAGTTGCAAGTGCTACTGATGTCCATCGGGGAGAAGGCGTACGTTACGCTCAGGCGCTTCTTCTGCCGAAAACGCCTACCCACGAAACGTATGACGTGGTCAAAGCAACGCTGAAAAAGCACTACACCCCGAAGTGCTACGTGGTGACGGAAAGATACCGTTTTAACCAACGCAAGCAGGAACCGCACGAAAGCGTCGGCAAAGAAGTAACAGCGCAAAGGAACACAGACGACGTAGAAGCGAAGACCACAGGACAAGCGCTGACTGCCAACTGAATGTTTATTGCGTGAAAACCAGCCTATTTATACATTCTCAGAGAACATGCGCACAACAAAACACTCGCAATCACAAATACATTCGTTCTTTCATGAAGACTATCTCCTTCTGTGATAGTGCAAGTGAGGGCGAACTAACACAATTATCTCCTTCTTGACTGATCCAGAACGCCTGTAAAATTTCTCTTTCTTTCCTATATTTTCTTTTACCAATAAATTTTGTTTTTTTAAACATGGGAACGCATGTGCACTTCTTGCAATGGTCAACTAAATGGCTACCATATCCATTTTTTACATTATTGGCGTGTCGGCGTGCGCGATCATTGAAGCATTGTCCTGTTTGACCAATATACACTTTGCCACAGCTCATGGGAATTCGATATACTACATTACTCGTGCAATCAATGTAAGGGATTGTGTGATTAGTGCTGCACGCGGAGGTCCTGTTTTTCGAATTCATGAGCGCACTTATCTATGACAGCTTGCAAGGAGCATTGAAAATCAATTTAACATCTTGTCTGTTCGAAACTTCTTTAAGATTGTGAGACAACTTGTGCAAGTATGGAACTACGTGCGCTGGCCTCTTGTCTTTCCTCTTACCTTTGTTGCTCTGCTCTGCTTTTGTTCTCAGCAAAATCGTTCCGCACACAGATGTAATGACAGATTGGGGAAACCCTGCGTCTCGTAACCGTGCTAGCTGATTCATCAGACTACGTTCACATTCGTGCTCACATGACAGACGCAGGGTTTCCGGAGGGTTTCCGCAACTGGAATTAGATGAGCACGCTCAGGAACTGCTCACCGTTAACACGAATATGGGCCTTTTCCGGTACAGGCGCCTAGCCAATGGTGTAGCCTGTGCGCCAGCTGCATTTCAGGCGGTAATGGACCAAGCCCTGAGGGGCTTGGAAGGCACGGCTTGCTATCTTGACGATGTCATCATAGCGGGAGCTAGCTTCGAGCAGTGTCGTGAAAGAGTTGAACAAGTGCTCATGCGCCTAAGCCAATACGGTATCACAGTCAACGCGGAAAAGTGCAGCTTGTTTCAAAAAAGAGTAGCCTACTTCGGACACGAAGTTGATGGCAATGGGTTGCACCCTACCAGTCACAAGGTAAGGGCGATAAAGAATGCACCCAAGCCAGACAATGTCACGCAACTAAAGGTGTTTTTGGGTGTGGTCAATTTCTACGCAAAATGTTTACCAAATGTAGCTACAGCACAGGAGCCTCTCCATGGCTTGCTGCGCAAGGAAACCAAGTGGCACTGGTCCCGACTATGTGACGACGCTTCCAAGAAGTGTAAAACGTTGTTGACTGATGAAAGTGTGTTGGAAATAAACGATGTGGCAAAAGAAATACAGCTCACGTGTGACACTTCAGAGTATGGCCTAGGAGCCGTACTATTGGATGTCGTGAACGGCCAAGAGAAGCCTATCGCTTTCGCATCAAGGTCGCCGTCAGTGTCCCAGCGGAACTACGGACAAATCGAGAAGGAGGCACTGAGCATCGTCATTGGAGTGAAAAAATTCCACAAGTATCTATATGGCAGGGCATTTAACATTTTAACTGATCACCAACCACTGACGGTTCTTTTAGTTCTTTTAATCCCTCACCGACATTGCGGTGCCGTGGCAACTACCGGGGTGCACAGATGGCTGACATTTCTAGCAGAAAAACGGCAAGTTGGGCTAGTTGGTTGGGATTCATTTTTTTACTTGGTTGCAGCGCAACATACACGAGGACAATAGAAGGAAACGAACAACTCGGCGCTGACTCGCAACTATATTGGAAGAAGGTGACAGATATATATGTACTGACAGCTTACATCGCGAAATGCGCAGAGCAAGAGATGCACCAAGGAAGCGTTGTCACATTTTCGCGATAATCAAGAGTGCCATAAATAACTAAGTTCCTTTTCATGAAGTGTGAGTGATGGTTCCTAATCGTTATATGGTAGGCCTCAGCGATTTCTCTTGTCAATTGATTAGGATGCTTGAAAATGACGGTGGTTTTGTTAAAAATGGGACGACAACCGCATGACCTGCAATGCTCCGGTAAATGAAGACGCGCGACCCCTTGAACTGATAACTTATGCTCCCTTAAACGAACATTCACACATCGTTTCGTTTGTACCACGTACTCTCTGCCGCAAGATAATGGAATGAGATACACAACCTGTTTCACACATGGGATGTACTTGTTCTTTCTCTTATGATCTTTTTACCATTTTTGGTATGGCTTTGCTTTCTGAGTACCTAAAAATTATATGGCGCGGTTACCATCTCCGCTGATTCCAGCCAGAAGGTGGTGATCAAGAATCGTTGCGTTACGCGTGCCTGTGCTCCGGCAACGTTCAGGCCATGGCTTTGTTATTCCTTGGCTGTACTAGGTACATTATGATCGCCCGAAGCTTCTTGATACACTGCGTTGTCGCTATGAAAACGGGTCTTCTACGTGAGGACTCGCGTAGCTTTCGGTTATCGCGTAGCTTTTTCCCACTGGAGATTAAACAAAAGTTCTGCAAGTTCAGTAAAATGAACAAACGTGCAAAGAAACTACAGTGGAGTGGACGGAAGCGCGGTAGAAAAACACAGCGGTGTCACGCGCATTCAGTGTTGGTTTGTGGCATACGTCTCATCTTAGTTGCGCCTCCAACTACCTCGCTGCGTGTAGCTGTTTGTTCCAGAAATTGACAGGAGTTTTAATCTCACTGCACAATGTTACGGCTTGCAACATTTACGTCGGTTAAAGAAGCTCACTTGTGCTTTACGGTTCTTTTATTTTTTTCATTCAATTCTTTTAAACAGCATGATACCAAAAGTGTGCTTTTATTTGCACGATGTGCAAATAATTAAGATGTGGTGTTCAGTAAAGTTGGTAAAAACACGGCTTTAATATTTTTGTGAGGTTGAGTTGGAAAAGGGCTTTCATTTTTATGTCACCTGTGTTTGCTGAAGGTTCGAGAACAGGTTTGGTGGTTTTGTGAAGTGTTAACACAATAAAGAAAAAAAAAGAATGAAAGCGTAGCAATGCTTTGAGCGAGCATGCAACATGTGCATTTGGATTGGCTCTAGGGCAGCAAGGATTACTTTCTTGAAAGGCTAAAATTCATTATGCAGTACACTATTTGTTGCATAGTTTAACTGTCAGATATACATGGAACATGCAACCCTCATCAATCAATTCTTTTAAAAAAAATTTGCTACAAGTGCTAGTGTAATCATCTCCACGTGAGGAATCCGTTTAGCAATTTACATTTATGACCTTGTATTTGTGAAGCACATGTGTGCAAGTTTGGTCTGCAATGACATTTCTACGATAAGCTGCAAGAAGCTGCTACTTCACTAATAGTTCAAAGAACAGTGCTGACTGAAGTCATGCACAGACTGTGCTCGCCCTCCGCTCTTGCTTTCTGTGTACATGCATGCTTCATAAGTGGTGTTTTTTCAATGTGGATCCGTACCAGCACACTTTCTTAAGTCCATTAGTATACCTGTTCTTAGAGCACCGTGTGCTCATTATTTCAGGGCCTTTATTGCCAAAACACACCATGTTTGTTGTGTACTGCATGTGCCTGCTGAAATCTGCTTTTTCTGAAAATTCATTAACGTTTTGTGTTATTGGTTATGCATGCGCGCAGTGATGGCGATGGTGCTGCTTAAGGCACTCAAGGAGAGGACAGCATGCTGTAGGCGATGGATGTGCTCTTGCAAGCCCGTACAAGTCCTCTGAAGTGGTAGGCATTTGTTTTATTCACTGCAAGTTGATAGTTCTGACATTTCGCACCTATTGAGAAAGCTATTGCACCCTTGAGAAATTCTTAGGCAGGGGAAACATGCGACAAGTCCATTTAGTCTTGGTGTTCTACTTCAGCTTTGAGCTTGTGCTACCCGTTTATCACAGGATGTGCTTAAACCTTTTATTAGCACATGTAATTCTGATTAGTTCTGCGTTTCAAACAATGAGATTTTATATCATCTACCTCAGCAGGGCTTTAGCAGTGTATGTAAAGTATTTCAATAACTTTAGAGCACCTATACAATGTAGGCTTAGCAGTTTTATTGTTGATATTTACCTGGGAAATTTCGTGAAGTAGTTAAAACCTCAATGAAAGGTTGTGCAACCCATATGCTCGCACATAGAAGAGTCCCCCGTTTTCAAATGTGTTTACAAACACCATGTGTTAGCGAGAACCTGCTAGCAGAATGAAGCGTGCAAGTATTATGTACTTCCTCTAAAGCAATGCACAAATTGGTTGAAGAAAAGCTCATGGAAGACAGGACCAGTGCTAACTACCAACAGGGCGTTACGAAGAAGAGTTAGTGCATATATTCCACTATCAAAAAAAAGAGGGAGATATAATTGTGCTTGCTTTCTTTGGCAGCAGTTAAGGGCGTACAAACAAGTTCGTCACCTGCTTACGTGAAACACCTCTACAATTTTGCTGTCCTTGTTCGTTATAAATCTGTCTTTATTTTAGAAACGTATCTGCGAAGCCCTGCAACAGGGCTTCGCAGATGCATTTCTTCCACTGCACAGCTAAACTACTTATGTATGCACTTTTGAATTCTTCTGGTGTTGCATCACTTGGATGTTAAGCATTGCCTGTCTGATCTGTGCTGCCCTTTGTATAACCACAACTTCATATTTTAAAGGCAATTCATGCGCTAGATTAGTTTACTGGCAACATTTTGCATAATTGGTCATGAAAGCAAGTCTTTTTCCCTTTTTTTTGTTTCAAATCAGAACGTAGCCAGTGTATATGCGCAACTATGTACCTGCTGAGTTTTTTTTCCTTTTCGGCTTTCTGGCAATTTTCTTGTGACACTTTAAGCATATATATGACATGTGAAAAATCCAAGAATGTGTGATTTCTGGTTAAGCTAGTTGCAAATTTAGTACTGTTCTGTTGTAATTTACGTGCTTATATGGAGTACCCTTTCAGTGTAAATAGTACCCTTTCGTGATTTCAAGGATGTAGCACTATCTCACACCAAAGTTTAGATTCTTATGTGGTTTGTAAACGAAAACTATCAGCATTCAAGCGTACTGGTTCGGACATCTTCCATGCAGCAGCATCACCAGGTCCTTGTATTTTGAAAAAGCTTCATGCTGTGGATATCTTAAATGCTTGCAGAAATAGGCGAGCACATATTGTATGAGTATACAGAATGTGTTGGCCTGTATCCGCTACTGTGCTGGTTTTTTAAACTTTTGTGAAGGCGAAGTACTACTGCTGTTTCTCCTGCACAGGAATAGGATTAGGTAGTTGAATATTGTCACGTCGTCGTGACACTCGCAGCACTCGAGACGAAGCACGCAGGACTCAAGGTGACGTCAGGCGAACTGTTTATTGGGCGAACTTGTGCCCAGCAAAACAAGGCGAATCACAATTCACAGCAACAGCGGCCTGAACAGTCGTCGGTCGACGGAAAGACTGACAAGCGGCGCAGTGCGTCGGCTTTTATACACATGGCTTAAGGCGTTCTCGCATTATCTCTGCAATTCCAGAAATAACTCAAGTGTGCGCGCCAGCATGCGAAATTTCAGGAATTGTCGACACGGTTCCCGAAGTGACATGCAAGATAAACGCGGCTTGCGTTGGCATAACAGAGAGTGATAACTGCGCTCGCCGCAAACATTCAAAGCAGGCGCGCGATTCACAGGAAGGTGATAACGGCGTTCACGAAAACAACAGCACGTGTCACTACTCCCCTCTGAAAAGCATCGTCCCGATGCTGAAAACAGAACATGCAACTTAGAGTACATGCAGTAAATTAACAATACGCCACTGTTAATCAGCGCGCGTAATAAGGTTTCAGTCGCACCACATGTACAACTTCGTGTCGTGCACGGCGCCGCTGGGATGACGTTAAGCCATCGGGCACGACGTCATATAGTCCAGTTCACCACAGCGTCGGAGTACCATGTAGGGTCCAAAGTAGCGCCGTAATAGCTTCTCACACAACCCCCGTCGTCGTATCGGCGTCCAGGCCCAGACAAGGTCGCCGGGTTGGTATTCGGTGTGGCGTCGTCGAAGGTTGTAGCGGCACCTATCGACTTTCTGCAGGCTCTTGATACGCAGGCGGGCTAGCTGTCGAGCTTCTTCGGCGCGCTCCAGGTAGCTGGCAACGTCGAGGTCTTCTTCGTCGGTGCCGACCGTTAGCATGGCGTCAAGCGTCGTTGTTGGGCTCCGTCCGTAGGCAAGCCTGTATGGAGCAAGCTGCGTTGTTTCTTGCACGGCCGTGTTGTACGCGAAGGTCACATACGGAAGTATGGCGTCCCATGTCTTGTGTTCGACGTCGACGTACATGGCCAGCATGTCGGCGATGGTCTTATTTAGACGCTCGGTGAGGCCACTCGTCTGCGGGTGGTATGCGGTCGTTCGGCGGTGCTTCGTGTGACTGTACTTCAAGATCGCTTGAGTTAGGTCAGCCGTAAAGGCCGTACTTCTGTCGGTGATGAGAACCTCCGGGGCTCCGTGACGCAGGAGCATGTTCTCGATGAAGAACTTGGCGACCTCGGCGGCAGTGCCCTTGGGCAAGGCCCTTGTTTCGGCATAGCGGGTGAGGTAGTCAGTCGCTACGAAGATCCATTTATTTCCGGAAGTCGACGTCGGGAACGGCCCCAGTAAGTCCATGCCGATTTGCTGGAACGGCGGCCGAGGTGGTTCGATGGGTTGCAGAAGTCCGGCTGGCCTAGTTGTCGGCGTCTTGGGTCGCTGATGGTCTCTGCATGTCTTTGCGTAATGGGCGACGTGGCAGTGAGGCGAGGCCAATAGTACTTCTCTTGTATTCTTGATAGTGTGCAAGAAAAACCGAGGTGTCCGGCTGTCGGGTCGTCATGTAATGCTTCCAGAACTTCTGGGCGTAACGCTGAAGGCACCACGAAGAGGTGGTCGGCGCGGAGCGGCGAGAAGTTCTTCAGGAGAACGTTGTTCCGCAGGAAAAACGAAGCCTGTCCTCGGCGGAATGCTTTAGGCACGGCGGCAGTCTTGCCTTCCAGGTAGTTCATGAGGCCCTTGAGGTCTGGGTCAGCTCGTTGGCATTCCGCGAAGTCGTCGGTACTTATGGGTCCCAAGAAAGAGTCGTTGTCCTGGTCACCCTGGGGCGGCGGATCGACAGGGGCGCGAGACAAGCAGTCGGCGTCGGAATGCTTTCGTCCGGTCTTGTAGACGAGGTAATGTCAAGTTCTTGCAGCCTGAGACTGCACCATGCGAGACGCCCTGATGGATCTTTCAAGTTAGCTAGCCAACACAAGGCGTGGTGGTCACTCAGGACTTAGAAGCCTAGCAGAATGATTATTAGTGCAGCTGCTAAAAAATATATCATTACATTGTAAAATCACATGAACTGTACAATGTTTTTCGCATATGTTACATTTCAGGACCTGTTCACTTGTTGCACTAAGCAGTATAGAAAACTAGTATTGTTGTGCTGCTATGCTTGAACGCTGTGCTTAATTTTCACACATTTTCTTGCAGGTTGTGCACTAGCTGCAGTTTTACCCATACAATCGGTGGAACAAGACGCCTTTCGTCATCACTGTCAAGAAATTAAATAGCAAATTGCTTACTTCTGTGAACCTCTCTTCACGTCTTATTTTTATTTGTGAGTGTAGGAGAGTGCATTCATAGCAAATGTAGAAATCACTGAGATAGCCCCTTTCATTTCCCTGTTAAATATTGATACAGGGGCTCATGTTTGTGCTATGAGTGCCACATTTCATCGTCCTATGAAGAAGGTTCTTACGCCTCCTATGACCTGTGCCGTGCGAGTCGCAGATGGTGGCACAGTCGCCGTTGTTGGCATGTGTACAGCTCGCGTTACAATCGCTGGCCATGACGTAGTTGTCGGTTTTAATGTCCTGGTGAAACGGAACAGAATAAACGGTGGAATTATTTACAGCGTTTGTATTTCAGACCAACCAAGCTGGGAGTCACACCACGCTCACCCAAGATACATCATCGTCTTCTTTCTTGGGTGTCTCTCACATCCCTGTAACCGTACACCCCACTGCAGGTCAGCGTCATTAATCGCCACGTAACAATATACATTAGTTGTCACTGCAGTGCTTGTTTCGAAGTGCCTCCATCATTTCATATTGCTTAGGACTGCAGTAAAAGAACAAAACAAAAAGAAAAGGATTCATCTACCTGTGTAGTGAGCATGTCTTTGCATGAATGTGAAGAATGTAAGTTAGTAATGTCTTCATGTTGAACCGATAATACAGTCATTCACTTCGATGGCATCAGGTAAGAGCCACAACATAAGCATCAAGAGTGCATCTGGAACTCATCAGCATCTTGAGCATTAGGAGCTCTATAGAACAGTGGTCAATATGTTGTCAGGAGTACATCATAACAGTACATCAGGAGCTCACCGGACTCTTGTGTGTTAGGAGTGCATCAGAAACTCATTCGCCAGGAGCGCATTAGAAACTCATGCATTAGGAGCTCTATAGAAAAGTGGTGGCCAATATGTACTAGACTGACATCAGTTATACATCAGAATAGCTCATCAAGAGCACGTAAGAAACTCATTCATCAGAAGCGCATCAGAGACTCATTCATTAGAAGGGCATCAAAAACTCTGCGTTAGGAGCTTTATGGAAAGACGGTGGCCAATTCGTAATAGACTAACATCAGGAATACATAAGGAAATTTATCAGACAGTCATTAGAAACTTTTGTGATCCTGCTGCGTAAACTCTCTACAGAATGACATTAGACTTTTCCATAAGGGGTAACGTAGTCATGCACTTCATGCACTAGTCATGCAGTAGATCGTTTCCCTGCTATGCCTCTTTTCTGCTAGAACAGAATTGTTTGCAAAGCAGAAAAACAGCCAATAAGAGCCTGAAGTACTATTTCCAAACAGACTGTATATATGTCTGTGTCGACGAGCAGAAATATTAATGGGGCTCACTGTGTTTCTGTGACATGCATTCATTGTCTGATGGCTCAGAAACTGCTCTCCGTGCTGTTCCATCTCGGGAGTCCCTCGAAGTTTAGAACGTTTTCTTGCTGTAACATTTCCTTAATCAAATGCGCTTGTTGGAATTGAGAATCATTTGTGTGATGGTCACCGCTATAGAGAAAATTGCTGTATTGGCCTCGAGGCACGGATCATTTCTTCAAAATGCGAAACAGTACTTCTTTGGGTGACTCAGTGAAATCGCGCTGTAGGGCATGGGGCCAACACACACTCCGTTGGGCGAGTCGGCTTGCACAGAGAGAGACACACACACTTCATGCTTTCTGCAGAAGCTTACCGGTTCAACCTGTCAAAGCTATCAAGTGCCGATTCATCGTAATTGATGTGCTTCTTGTGCGACCCTGGTGGCTGAAAATTGTTTTTTATATGAACGAAAAACGGTGTTGCCTACACAGCAATTACATAATTATCTGCGCAGTATGTCTTCCGGAATGCATAACTTATAATTGTTCGATAACTCTAGCTCGACTGGCTTGGTCATTACCAGGACTATTCGTACAGTGTCGTTCCTTGTCTTTCCACCACACATACACCGTTGTTAGCTTATTCTTCAAGGCATTGGACTCATGGCAAAGGGAGGCGAGAGGATGCACCATCTCATTTTCCTCATTGTGGCAAGCAGCGAGCATATTTCGGTCATTACCCACCCGAGTCTCTGTCTTTGCATGCTCTCCGCACTTCACGCCAAGTCCAGTGGGCCATCTCTTTTCTCTTTTTTTTTTGAGAACAGGAGACTGGTAGCCGAGACAGTGCGGAAATATTGACGGCATGGCATCTAGTAACAAAACAGGCCGCTTGGGTTTGTCAGGAGGGACTTCACCACCAAGACCACCTTCATTGACTTGACTGTTTGAGAAATGATTCTAGCAAACATAGTCATGGGGCATGAGTTCTCGACCTCTCCTTGGTATTGTACAAGCCCACGCCTCCAATTTCTTTCGCCAATGGGAACGTCGGAAGCAATCAGCTTCACTTTGCCTGATGCACCACTGTTGTAGCTTGACAGAACACATTTCTGTCCCATCCTGAAACGGCACTTATGGAAATCCTAGAGAGCGCAAGCCTTTGTTGCAACACGAAAAGTGCACTTAAAGTCTGAGAAACCGCCCCCACAGTATATGTTGTGTAAGCCCTTGAGAGTTCTAAAGTCAGCATATCACAAAAAATACGCAGCAGCTTGCACGCCGTTTCTTACCACCCTTACAAAAATGCCTGTTGACATTGAGTAGACCACCTATGAACTTTCTATTGACTGTACTGACAGTCTACAGACATTTACACTGTAGTAACACTTGTTCGTAGAACGTCTAAAGACCTACTACTTACTTCTGTATAAAGAATTTTTTAGCTAGAACGTCTAAGGACTTCTCTCTTACTTCTGTATAAAGAATATTCTAACTACACTGTCGAAAGGCTCCCTACTTACTTTTGTAAAAAGAATATTCTAACTACACTGTCTAAAGGCTTCCTACTTACTTTTGTATAAAGAATTTTTTAGTCATCACATATAAATAATTCCCTCTTAATTCTGTATAAAGAACGTTTTAAATACATCGTCAAATGGCTTCGTTCTTACTTCTATATAAAGACTATTTTAAATGCACCGTCAAATTGCTTCAGTCTTATTATTGTATAAATCATTTAAGCACACCATCAAATTACTTCCTTCGGAATTTCGCATAAAGAACTTTCTTTACCTAAATGTGAGAAGTCGTAGAACGTTTAACCTGTACACTGAGCGATTCTTTGTTATTTCCCGCAGGACATGTTGATGATTGCAGCTGCACTTGCCTGAACACAAAGTCTATGTCGCCTGCAAGTGCACCAGAGCTAACTTGTTCGCCACGCGTAGTGTAAGTTGCTTTTGCACTTAAAAATAACATGAGAGATGTTAATCAATTTTCCATTTGTCAAGATAACTAGTATAATTGAGACAGCCCGCAAGCACTGTTCTAGTGGGCACTTCTAACGTCTTTCCAGACTTTCACCTTCACGTATACTCTCTTTTTTCTGCAGTTCAAACTAACAGATGACACACTTCTTTGATACGGCCGCCTTGCACAAAGATTCAAAGACCAGCACTCACACCAAAAGGGTCCGAGCTGACCCCGAAACGTTCGGTATTTTGCGTTTCAGGTAAAAAAAAAGAAACGAAGCAGGGGCCTACGCTGGTGTCATCTCGTTTCAACACTAACATTATTTTGCTTAACCAGACAGATTTGTGGCAGGTGTTAACGTTTAATATGTGCTTTGCTCGCTGGCAAAAAAAAAGAAAAACAATGTAAAACAGCAGCAATAGCTCATCTTGCTACCAGCACGGAGCAGTGAATTGCTATCGCGCATAAGCTGGTACAATCTCATAATGAGTTAATTGCGCGGCTTTCATATTTCTCTAATTCCCGCAGATTTCCTTTTCATAACAATCTGCCACATAAAAGCCCTTGTGGATATTATGTTTAAAGCTTTGTGCATGCTCATTTTTTTCTCGAGCATTTGCTTTGTGGCTCGCACGCTCATCAAATACACGGCTAGCTGCTTTCCTTGTGTGTGCGCGTAAGTATGAACACATGCGTGTAGCCGTCAAGCGTGGCAAGCACACTTGTTTCGAAGATGTCAAATAATTCTGCCTTCTCAAAGTTTGACCAGGCGGAATTATAGCGATAGCAGCAGTAGCAGTAATACTGCATGTGAAGCAAAAGAAAAAAAAACGCGCATCGAAGACTTCGCGGATGTCAGTTTTACTCAGCAATGGTAAAACCAAGGTCCTTCAAAACGACCTTCCAAACCGTGCCGAAAGGCACGCCACGCTGGCACATGCTGCGTGAACAAAATTCCTGAACCAGTACTACTAGTTTGCAAGGAGGAGCAAGTCCGGCAGTTCCCCCCCCCCCCTTCCCCCGCTGCAGTTCCTCGAATATCCATTGTGCCAAAGCTCTGCGTCCGCTGTTGGCGCACAGCGAGGAAAGGGGTGTTGAGAGAGGGAGAACGGCATGCACGTGCTGTGTCACCGGTCTGGCAGTTTTGCTTGGACATGCCGTGTGTCGGGGATGCCAGCCCAAGCCGTTGAGTTTTTCGACATGTGTGAGCTCCTGGATATATTCTTCGATATGTGTGAGTGCCTGGATATGAGTGGCCCAAAACTATGTGGTGTTGCCGAAGGGCGAAGCTATTAGGATGTGCTTTAGGCAAGAAAACGGACACCCGGTACAAGCCCTCCACTGTTTTAAGCCAAGATCGCTGCAACCTGCATACAGCAAAGACAAGGCCAAGTAGTAACTACTTCTGCGTCTCGTTGGACTTTTGTTATATCTTCTGACCAGTGATGAACTATTTCCAGTCTTGTATGTCCTGTTAGTGTGATGCGCTTGAATATTTTCTTTTGCTCACACATTTCTATTTGTTGTCGATCGAAGAGGCTTATGTGGTAAGTTTTCCTGCATAATTATTCGTATAATTCTCTTCGTTGATATACCTTCAGCCTAGCAGTGTGCACGCGTGTACCTCGGAATGCTGATTTATATGTGCGAAGCCTATCTGACAGCACATATTGCTTATGATACCATGCCACGTGCCTGCGGTTGGCAGTAAATTACTACTGGAATGAATTTTCAAGTTAAATGACACTGTCTTTTCTTATTTCCTTTTTATCAATTAATGAACTTTCTTATAGTTGAAATACTCGTGAACAAATAATACTTCTATGCGAATGTGTTTGTGAGGCTAAATCAGATCTGCTTATTTTAATAATCTATTTATCTAGCCGCCTTGTGCTAAGTAGAGGCTGCTTTACGTTGCCTATTTTAATGTTTACTACCTGATGCTCTTGTCTATTGTTCTTACTGCTGTGTACCAATTAAAGATAATAAATTATTTATTTTGCTACTTCTTCGTATCGTATTTTGCTTACGCTTGGTTGTACAACTCGTTCACACATATCGACAGAAGCTGTCACGGGGTAACATATGTCGGTATAGACCATTCTGAGAATGTGAACAGTGTGTGCATGAACATGCTTCACTAGATATATTAACCAATTGTTAACCAATTAACAATTAACCAATACTGAGACAAATGTTTGTAGATGATCCACAGAAAGTCTACAAACATTTTGGCAGTATGTTCCTAGGGCGTCAAAAGACAAATGTTCATAGGGCACTGGTAGAAAGTAAGCAGACAGCCTATGACCACGCGTCTATGTACTGTTGGTGGCCAATTGTTTCCAGAACGCCAACAAGCAGTCAGTAAAGAAGTACACAGACCTTTGCTAGACACCCTGTAGGCTGTTGGTAGGTTCTAGTAACAATTGTCTTTAGATATGTTTCTAGGGTGTCAAAAGAAAAAGGATTATAGGACGTTAATATGAAGTCAGCAGACACCCTAGAAACAGGTGTCTGTTCAAAGTTGGTGGCCAATTGCAGGCAAGGTGCCCACAGGCAGTTGGTAGAGAAGTATGTAGACTGTTGCTAGACAGTCTGTTAGTTGTTGGTGTGTTCTAGTAACAATTGTCTGTAGACATTCAATTTTATGCTACTAGAAATTTTTGTAAGGGCAAGGCCATTTACCCATGAATGTTATCGACATGCCAGCATGTGACTTACAGCAGCAGGTGTCGTCTCCACTTGAGTCACTACACGCAGCTCATTACAAGTGCTGTATGGCACATAATGACATAATGAGCTCAGTACTTAATACAAACTACAGCCAAAATGCCCACAGTCTGTACTTATTGATGCTACAGACAGAAAACAGAAAATTTACAATATATTAGATGGTATTGCAATTTTTTATGCATTGTACCCATTGCGCGACATGTAAACAATGGCCACTTGCCGGAAGTTTCATCTGCCGTGATGCGGAGAAAGCTCAATTTCTTCCTTGCCAAACCGTTTCATGAACGGTCCATGGGGTGCACTCAACAGCCTAGCAGATTTCTCTCCTCAAATACTGCCTTCTTCGTGCCTCAAGGATGTCTCCGCCTACATTGTGACTTTGCTTGTAGGATGCCAGGTTTGCTCGTCCGCTGCACCAAGCTGCTCTGTGCGACTGGCAAGTGCGGAACTTGTTGCTACTCATCTTGCACTCTTCGGCCACCTTGTGTAGAGACACAAATTTGCGAGCTTGTAAGGGGCAGAAAAACAAAATTCACATTGAATTTTGATGCTTCTTTTTTGATGTTGCATGACCACTTTGTGGGTAAGCAATAGCCTGCACTCTCTTGATGTTTTTCCCCTTTCTTTGTCCTGGCAAAGCTTTTACTGCCTGAAGTAGCTGCATACAGAGGTAATCGCGAATGGTGGGTATCGCGAACCTGATAGGCGTGCATTTTCAGAGGAAAAACCCCACTGCACGATGTCAAAGAAATTTTTTTAATGAGCCACTGGGACGAAGTGTGGCAGCGTTGTGAGGAAACTCCCAGGCCCTCGCAAAGAGCACTGCACAGTGACAGCATAAACTTTGCTGCGTGTGTTATCATTCTCTTTCGGTCTTCCATTCCTTGGTTGTGCTCGGATGCGGTTGGCTGCTTGTCTGTGACCTAATCTTTCGTTCGAGTTGTTCTATTTTGTGTTGTTGTTTCGTGTGCATCTGTTGTTGTGCAGCTATCATCTTTTGGAGTTGTGCTATTGTTTGTGCATCTTGCTTTTGCGTATATCAGCAAGCTGTTTCTATTTAGTTTGGCACCTGAATATGCACCTCGACATCTGAATGGCTAAGTGCAAGACTGCTCCATACCCAAGAGGAAACTATAACTCACAGAAAGAAACGCAACAAGGCAACTTTCCTGCATGATTTTGACTAGCTGTGATTTTTCAGTTTATTCTACATAAGGGCCTTGCAGGCTATTTAGCCGCTTTTCAACTGTTGTATGTGTTTCTTTTTAGGTGATGTGCTACAGTGAACATCACAAAAGAAAAATCAAGTACACTGCGAGCAAGTGCTGTGGTTTCTGGCTTTCCAGCACTTACGCGCACAAGTAATCTCCTTTGAAGTACGCCACGAAAGTTGTACAATTAATGATCGCCATATAAAATGAAAACAACTGCAGTAAAGATACAAATATATGTATATAAATATATATGTATATAAATATATGGCCCCGCCACGGTGGTCCAGTGGCTAAGGTACTCGGCTGCTGATCCGAGGGTCGCGGGATCGAATCCCGGCCGCGGCGGCTGCATTTCGATGGAGGCGAAATGTTGAGGCCCGTGTGCTGTGCGATGTCAGTGCACGTTAAAGAACCCCAGGTGGTCTAAATTTCCGGAGCCCTCCACTACGGCGTCTCTCATAATCAGAACTGGTTTTGGGACGTCAAACCCCACAAAACAACAACAACGTACATGATAAAATTGTTTTTTAATACAAAAATGTCAGGAACACGCTTGGTATGACAGCAAGTGGCGCTTGGATTTAAGATCAAAATTTCTTGCGACTTTTATTTCAATAGGTAAATCGTTGCACAGCTTAGCACCTGAAAATTGAATTAATCTTTTGCCGTACACATTGGAACAGAAAGGAAGATTAAGGTTACCGCTGCCTGCATGTCGTGTGTTTAACGCCGGAAATGTGAAAATGGTACGGGGCAGAGGTGTGCTTGTGTTTATTATTTTATTCACTAAACAGGAAATCTTGTAGTTACGTACGTGAGTAAAAGTGAGTATACGCAGACTCTGAAATAGAATATTTAATGAACGACGCACCGGGGAGAAAGTAATCACGCGCACAGCTCGTTTTTGCAATCGGAATATCGGAGTGAGGGTTACCCGCTAGGCAGGGACTGCGGAGGCGGCGCGGTCAGTAAGTCCTCGCGCGGCCTCATGCGCACCCTCGTTAGGGTTAGAGGTAGAGCCCTCAATCGACCCCAGGTGAGTGGGAAACCAAATGATTGAATGGGGAGTGATACTTTTGACGCTTTGACGAATGCGGAGGGCCTGAGGGGCGACCATCCCGGTTTCGTAAGCCTTGATAGCCGCCTTGGAATCGCTGTATATTGAGTCTCTGCGACTATCTAGCATAGCCAGCGCGATTGCAACCTGTTCGGCTACCACGGGCTTCGATTTGCGTACCGTAGCGGAGCAAGTGAGCCTGGAATTTGTGTCGACAATGGAGACAGCGAATGCCACTTGTCGGACATATGCCGCAGCATCTACGAAGCTTGCCTCAGTGTGCTCGCTACGGACATGCGCGAGCAGAGCTCTACCCCTGGCCCGACGTCGACCGACGTTGTGTGCGGGGTGCATATTGCGGGGAACGGGTGCGACGTGCAGTTGAGACCTGATGTCTCTGGGAATCCGCACGGCGTCGGGGCACTGGTCAACAGAGTTGAGGCCCATTTCGTCATAATCTTGCGGCCAGCTTTGGTTCCGGAAAGCCTGAGCAACTGTGAGCGCTCTTGCGCCTCGATTATCTCTTCGAGTGTGTTGTGAACTCCAAGCTCGAACAGGTTTTCGGTGCGAGTGCCTACAGGCAAGCCGAGGGCGAGCTTGAATATCTTTCTGATTAAGGAATTGAGCTTCCTCCTCTCTGCAACAAGCCAGTTATGCATAGCCGTCGAGTACGAAAGGTGGCAGAGAACAAAAATGCCCGCATTTCCCCGAAGGGGAGTATGAGGAAGTGCGAAGCACGGGGTGATGCTATGAGGGGGCGCGCGCGACTAAACTGCAGAGCCGAGCGAAGGAGACGGCAGCGAGAGAGCACGCGCCAGCGGACCCACGGAGGTCTGGCCGTTTTTAAGTGCAAAGCACTTTTACTGATGATGATGATTAAGTGTAATTAATGATTTAAAGTGTTGTTGTCATGATGCATTTGTACACACACACACACATTTATATATGAAGTATTATTTATTTATTTTACACTTCACGCTTTTCGTATGATGCATTAATGCACCTCGCGAGTGCGTCACACACACACACATACACACACTACACACGTCACTACAGATCAGCACCTATTCGTGTCATCGTTGTAGCTCACGGTTAGTACCAGCGCTTTGTGATCCGAGAAATGGACGGTGAGCGGATCCGGCAAGACGGCGCGGACCGTACAGTTCCTACTGAACGCCAAGTCTATGAAGCCACGGTTGATCGTGGTCGGAAACTCGAGAGACGTCACGGCGGGCGCAGCCACAGGCGCGGAGGCGCCAGCTGCACAACGCGCCGTGACGTCACGGCGCGGAGAGCGGTGCGGAGCCGGCGCGGGGCGCGCGCAGCCACGGAGCGGAGGGCGGAGCGCGCGCAGTCACGTGGGGCGTGACGTCGCTGCGCCGTTGCTACAGACGCTCCTCTCCGCTCCTCGCGCCGTTGCTAGGGGAGAGGAGGAGGAGCGCGGATGCCGGCGGAGTTTTCGGGGTCGCTTAAAGTGCATTCGCACTTAAAAGCACGTATAATGCGGATGAGATTGTCTTCCTTGATTCCCTGTTGGCGATCCTCCGGATGAGGCCGAGAGCGCTCTCCGTCTTGGCAGTGCTGTCTGAGTGCAGTTCCGTTGGCACCGTTAGACTCGATATACATCCCCAAAATTCAAGAATATGATGTATCGGTAGAAGCCGGTCTTTCGGATCGTAAGTTAGTTTATTTAGAGCTAAAGTATACCACCGTGTGCCCAAAAGCTGATAGCGCAAGTACGCATGTTCTGTGTTTTGACAAAACCGATGACACAAGCATTACTGATCCCCTTTCGTTATGTTTTGATAGCTTCGGTCAGATGAATGACGTCAATGCAATGTGGACTGAATTTAAAGCCATCTTATTTCACTTGTCAATAGGTTTCTGCCCATGCGTAAGAAGAAAAAGAAAATAAACGAAACACATGGATAACACGAGAGATCATACACCTAAAACGGAAGATTAGCCGTGAAAGAAAGAGAAGATCCCGATAAAATTTCGGCACTAAGCATGGCACTGCGCACGAAGATGACTGCTCCTCAAAAAACTTTCTATGATGTGACATTGACCAATTTTATGAAGGACGATCCACACCGATTTGTCACAGACAACGAAGGTCCTAGGGACATTGTGGTTAATGATGAACTTGTATCGGACTACTCTCGTATTACAACTTGCTTCAATAATTTTTGTCAATCCGCCTTTACTGATTGTTCTGCAGAAAGTTTTTCACCCTTCGCGCTAAAATCCCCGTACGATTCTCCGATGCCTGATATAGAGGTATCATATGAAGGCATTGTAGCCCTTTTGCTTAATATTAAAGACAAGAAAGCTATAGGACCAGACGGTATACCAAATGTGTATCTTCGTCGCTATGCGGAATGGGTAGCCCGCTATCTCGAGATTATATTTAAGGCATCGCTAGCACAGAAACAGATTCCTGATGATTGGCTGGTTGCAAAGGCTGTCCCGGTACACAAATCTGGTGAAAAGCAAAACATTCGGAACTATCGGCCTATTTCATTGACATGTTGCTGTTGTTGTGTTGGGTTTAACGTCCCAAAACCAGCTCTGATTATGAGAGACGCCGTAGTGGGGGTCTCCGAAAATTTTAACCACCTGGGGATCTTTAACGTGCACTGACATCGCACAGCACACGGGCCTCAACATTTCGCCTCCATCGAAATGCAGCCGCCGCGGCCGGGATTCGATTCCGCGACCCTCGGATCAGCAGCCGAGTACCATAGCCACTAGCCCACCGTGGCGAGGCAATTCATTGATGTGTGTGTGCTGCAAGCTTTCTTGAACACATAATATCAAAATCAATCTGTAGTTACCTTGAAGAAAAGAAAGCTTTCTTTTCTAATGAACACGGTTTTCGACGAAACCTATCCACCGTCACATTGTCACCAAACCCGTGCTATGATGTACGGGGCGCGATCGCCGGAAATAATTCCAAGAACCAACGTCTTGGTTCCCCGAAAAATATCCCACGAAAGCTTGGACAATAAGATTTTTGGTCCCCTTTAGCACACTAGCAAAACGCCAGCAGTGGTTCAGAGACCGAGTCAGAGCCAAGGGTGGTCAAACAAAACAAATATATTTTCATCAAATAGGCAGGCACACAAACGTACACAATACGGCTTTCACAACTCAAAACACAGATGGGTCGCAAAGTTATACAAGGCCAACCAACAGGAACAAGTTCATGCACTGCAACAATGAATAAAACACAAAGAGTCCTATTCACCAAGACACTCGGCGTCTTCTTGCAGGTGGCCTGTCGGCTGGCTCGGCGTCTGAGTCACGCACGACTTCTTGCTTCTTTTTTCTTGCAACTCTTCAACTCTCTCTTCGTCTCTTCTTCGCCCCTCCTGCGCGGCCCGTGTCCGACCGCTTATATAGTCCTGGCAAAGGGTACTAGAAGGTTCCGTAGGGCCACGTGACCCAGAGCACACATCAATTGGGAACCTTCTCGCCCACTCTCGAACCTTCTTGGTTGGGGGGCGCCTCTCTCTCTCTCTCTCACTGTGCGGGGAGCGTCGGTGTGTACTCTCCGCCTTCTCTCTCTCCTTACGTCTGCCCCGCGCGCGCGCTCGCCGCGATAAGAAAGCTTCTACAACATTCTGGCTTTTTGTAGGCGCGGCGCGGCTTTCGGTGCCTCTTCCGCGCGCCGTTTTTCTTGTAGTTGTTTCGGCCTTTGGAAGCCGGGTTTTTATTTCGAAACGGGCACTATTTTGTGACACTGCCCCCCACTTTAAGAATATTATGAAATAATATTCAAAATCACACAAAATAGTGCACACACAAATATAACCATACAAAGTTCCACAAGTCTTTTCACAGTCAGCAACACATAAGTCCACTTGAGAGTTCAAACACATGAGTCTACACACGGAAAATCGCGCACACACAAGTCACATAAAAATACATCGCTTCAAATCTTCACAACTCTTCGCGTACACACGCGTAATACAATGACACTGAATACATGCATTTTCTCCAAGTTTACAAAATATCCAAATGCAACACACACCCATGGATACGTGAGAATTTTGTTTCACTCAACATGAACAATCACAACACATGCAGTTTCACCCTGCGAAAGGACAGTTAAATTCGGGATCTCGAGACTGCCTTTCTCTTACGTCGCTGTTTGTTCTTTTTCTTTTTCTTCCGGGTGAATCTTGGCGTTAGCTGTTGCGGTGAACGCACCTTATCCACTTCTTCGCAACGCTGTGCTGGCTCCGATGCGATTTGTAGTTCTTTCTCGTCTCTGTAGATCTTCGGAGTCTCCTTGCTCGGTGCTTTATTCTCATTCTCCGCACTCGCATCAAAAGTTGCGCTGTTAGTGCACACCCCAGCTGACTGTACTTCAATGCGCGGTGTCACGGGTACAGCAACCTCTCGCCGTTCGCGAGGCTCCTTGGCTTCGAATGAAGCTTGTGCTGAATTCTTCTCGGAGTCCGGCATTACAGAACGCTCAACAGGCTTCTCTTCGAATTGAGCTCGAGCTACAGTTGCTGGTGGCTCCCGATGAGGTTCATTCTTCGGCTCTTCACATCGAGGCCTCGGATCGTTAGGGCCTCGGGCACCTTTGATATTTCCCACGATCAGATCATAAAGTGGGTTCTCCATACACAGAGCCGTAACCATCCCACTGTAGTAGGGGGTTTCCACCTTGATCCTCGCTTCACGGAGCCTCCTCGCTGTACCATCAATTAGGCAAACGATGCCTTTCGCGCCTGTGAGCTCGTGGTTCCGGATCAAATTCCTTCGCACAATTACTGTGCTGCTACCAGTATCCCCTAACACGCTTACACGCTTTCCTGCTACTTTTCCAAAAAGTACTGGCATATTCTTATCCAGTGCTCCGGGGCGTGTAGTCGTCATGGCACCGACGATTGTAACTTTCTTTCCGTCCTTAAGTTCCAAGAAGCCCTGAACTTTCTCATCCTCTTCCTGTTTCGGCGGGGCATATACACAGGATACCTGCTGAACTTCTTTCACTTCATTCCGGCACGTGTCAGCTTTGTGACCGGTCTGTCCGCATTTAAAGCACTTCGCACTCGGGCGAGAAAAATTAGTTCGGCAATCACTAGCACGATGTCCCAGCCGATTACACAGGAAACACCTCGTTACAGGCTTCGGAGGGATTCTTCTTTCCTCAAGTGCCGATTGTTTCACATCTTCCATTCCCTCCCTTCTGATCTTGCCAAGATTGGTGCCTCCTTGCGCTTCCAAGAGTTGGTCTGCTAATTCCAGCATGTCACTGAGAGACTCGGCTTTTCTTTCTTTCAGATAAAGAGACAGGCTCGGGTGGCAACTGACGAGGAATTGCTCCTTAATGAGAAGCTCTCTAAGCGCTCCGTACTCCTGTTCAATTCCCGAAAGTTCAGTCCACCGGTCAAAATAGTGGCTGAGTCGCGCAGCATACTGCGTAGCAGTCTCTCCATCGGCGGGCTTTCCCGTCCTGAACTTGTCTCGGAAGCCTTCTACAGTAAATCTGAATCGTTTCAGCAAAGCGGCTTTGACCCTTGCATAGTTCGAGCCATCCGCAGGCGTCAACCTGCCATACACACTGAGTGCTTCGCCGCTCAAACAAGTACTCAATGCCGTTGCCCATTGCTCTTCCGGCCAATTCTGACTTCTAGCAACGGTTTCGAATCTGTGCAAGTAGGCATCTAAATCATCTTTTCTCTCATCGAACGCCACAAGCAGCTTGCTCGGATTCAGTCGGAACGAGCACTCTTCTCTTTTCGTGCTGTCGACTCGAACGGGCGTGTCAACGCGCTGTTGCAATCGGAGACGTTCCAGCTCCAACTCATGCTGCCTTTGCCTTTCTCTCTCGGCCATCTCCGCTTCTCTCTGTCTTTCCATTGCTTCCCGCTCTTCTTTCGCTCTTTCAGCTGCTATCGTTCCTTCTCAACTTCTGCTTCTATTTCTCGTTCCTTCATTTGTCTTTCTTGTTCTTTGGCTTCTCGCTTCTTTCTCTTTCTGGCTAACCCATTCCGCAACTCAGCTCCGGCCAAACCCATCTTTTCACCAAGGGCAACTAACTTCTCAAGATCCATGGTGCCCTTCCACAAAATCTAGCCGCGTGCACAAACAAATATCTGCCTATAGCTCAACTCTCACAATATTCTCTGCACACAGGTTAGCGAGAACGTGGTGCAACACACAATATCGTATACGCCAGCACGTACACAACCCAAGGCTCGTCCTCCATACTTTGAACACACTTAAGCGCCAAAGAAGTCCTGTCGCGGACGCCAGAAATATTGTCACCAAACCCGTGCTATGATGTACGGGGCGCGATCGCCGGAAATAATTCCAAGAACCAACGTCTTGGTTCCCCGAAAAAGATCCCACGAAAGCTTGGACAATAAGATTTTTGGTCCCCTTTAGCACACTAGCAAAACGCCAGCAGTGGTTCAGAGACCGAGTCAGAGCCAAGGGTGGTCAAACAAAACAAATATATTTTCATCAAATAGGCAGGCACACAAACGTACACAATACGGCTTTCACAACTCAAAACACAGATGGGTCGCAAAGTTATACAAGGCCAACCAACAGGAACAAGTTCATGCACTGCAACAATGAACAAAACACAAAGAGTCCTATTCACCAAGACACTCGGCGTCTTCTTGCAGGTGGCCTGTCAGCTGGCTCGGCGTCTGAGTCACGCACGACTTCTTGCTTCTTTTTTCTTGCAACTCTTCAACTCTCTCTTCGTCTCTTCTTCGCCCCTCCTGCGCGGCCTGTGTCCGACCGCTTATATAGTCCTGGGAAAGGGTACTAGAAGGTTCCGTAGGGCCACGTGACCCAGAGCACACATACAATTGGGAACCTTCTCGCCCACTCTCGAACCTTCTTGGTTGGGGCGGAGCCTCTCTCTCTCTCTCACTGCGCGGGGAGCGTCGGTGTGTACTCTCCGCCTTCTCTCTCTCCTTACGTCTGCCCTGCGCGCGCGCTCGCCGCGATAAGAAAGCTTCTACAATATTCTGGCTTTTTGTAGGCGCGGCGCGTTTTTCGGTGCCTCTTCCGCGCGCCGTTTTTCTTGTTGTTGTTTCGGCCTTTGGACGCCGGGTTTTTATTTCGAAACGGGCACTATTTTGTGACACACATAACTGGTAGAAACAATTAATGACTTCTCAACTGCTCTAAATAACAGGAAACAGATAGACGCTATATGTTTAGATTTATCCAAGGCTTTTGACCGGGTCGTGCATACAAAATTAATAAATAAGCTAGTGGACATGAATATAAGTTATGAAGTTGTTGCATGGATGGGCTCATACCTCACAGGCCGGACACAATACGTCGAAATAAACGGTGGCAAATCTAATCTGATAAAGGTAACCTCAGGCGTACCACAGGGGCCCCTTTTTTTCTTGGTCTATATAAACGACATTGCTCATGATATTGGCGACTACATAACTGTACGGTTATTCGCAGATGATTGCCTAATGTATCGTGAAATTAATAACCATAATGATCAGGCGTCACTCAAGCGAGCTCTTATTACAGTGCAAGATTGGGCCGCTAAATGGGACATGAAAATTAATGAATCAAAATCCGTCATGCTCAGACTTTCCAACCGAAAAAAAACACATTATAAAAGGTAGATATGATATGAATTCCACCACTCTTACTGAAGCTGACTCGATAAAATAATTAGGCCTAATAATATAAAAAATCTTAAGTTGGAAACCACACGTAAACCAGACTTGTGCAGCCGCTAGAAAAAAGTTATGGTTTCTTCGCCGTAAACTAAAGCGCGGTGTGGGTCCCGTTCCAATCGGGGTTGATAAATAGTGTTGAAAAGATTTAAAGAAAAGCCACAAGGTTTATTTTTTAAAGACGATAGTCTTTCTTGAGATACTTCAACGCAGAAATTTTGGTCTGTCTGTATGTCTGTGTGTGTGTGTGTGGGTTTGTGTGTCTGTCCTGCTGCGAAAGGTGAACTCCTTCCTCAACGACCACCCAGCTTGAACTGGTAGCTACCTTCATACTTCTGAACACAGTCGGCCAAAAAGCAAATATTACGCATATCTGAGGCGCAACATCAATACGTATGTATTGGACGGTGTGTTCCTTTAGTAGAAAATACATAGATGCGTAATTCTAAAGACCCTAGTGCTTGTTAGGATGCGCAAAAGCGGACGTTTCCTGTACTAGGCAAGCTTCTTGCGTTTCCCGAAAGCATGGCCAAATGGCGCCCTTATCTCGCGCCCTTAGAACGCGTATTTATAAAGCGAAATTCAGTAAAGAAGATGAAAAATGCACATGCTGTGAGGAAGATAGGGAAACGACGGAGCATGTTCTGATTGAATGCGGAAATATCCGCCCAGGTGTACGTTTGGGCACCACCCTACAGGAAGGCTTGGGTTTTAGGGCGAACAACGGGAAGCTGAACATAGCCGCGACTGAAATAAGTAAGAGACGGTTAGAATACTGGTGGCAGAAAACTAGAGAGAACGGACAAAAATAATTATAGAGAAAAATAAGGACCTTCTGCCATAAGGGGCAGGGAACTGGGCTATGAATTTCCGTTTTTTTCTATAGTATGATCGATTTGATTGAAGTAAATTTAAAAGGCATGAGGAAAATTTAAAGAGAGAGAGAAAAAAAAGTGCTTAAATCTTCTTACGAGCCTGGTGGCGCACATGTCACCGCCCCGCTACAAAGGGGACGCTCATAGCATCCATCCATCCATCCGTGCCGAACGGAAGGCAGGGAACGGCCGCCCGCCACTCCGGCCGGTCCCTTTCTCTCCTCGCGTCTCTTCGTTTTCCCTCTCGCTTGCGCAACTCCTCGGGGGGAATAGAAACACGCGAAACGGGACTCATGTAGTACGGCCGGTAGAAGGCTATCGTCTTTCGGCGGCATTTGCAGCGAAGCCCGGAGATACGCGGCCAATTTTTTTCTCGGTACTCTCGAGATGACTCCGTTTCCGAAATGCTTCGGTTGCTTGAATTGCCAACGCAGTGTAGCGAACAGTCGGGGCCGTTAATGTTAGACGCATCGGAAGGTCAGGAAGACGAAGAGGCGTGGGAGCCACTCCGCGCAGGCAAGCGAGGAGGAGTCGACACAGTGAATTGGGAGAGCACTCATTGGGGGGTTTATTTAGCTAAGACATCTTGAAGTTGGAAAACACAGAGGGCAAAAATTATACAACATAGAAAATGGTATCATACCCCGTCTGCCTGCCGGACTGCTCCCCGGTGCTGCCGAGCGTCATGGTCCCCGAGTCCGCTCTCTAAAAAAGGCCAGTGTCGCCGCTTAAATGGCACTTTTTCAGCATCCACGGCGACACGAACGTCTCGGAACACCACCGCCTCCCACCAATAGGAAAACGGCTTACACGGGCCAGTCAGGCAGGTCGAAGGTAACGATGCTCTACGAGCTTTTATGATCGCGTGCATCCGGCCTCGCCACAAAACTAATACAAACAACGCTTTCCGGAAACTGGCCGCGACGCACACACGTGGTCTTCGTTCTCTGTACCACGTCGTCAAGAAGACTCCCCGCGGTGCGCCGGCTCGTTTGCTGGAGCACCCTTCTACAAAACCAGTCGAAAAAGAAAAAAGAACAAGAAAACATTCTACGCGACGCGGTCTTCGCGACACCTCCCCCTACGAAAAAGAGTGACCCACTCGTTTTACTTGCAAGACAGGAAAAGAATTACGAAAAACAATTATACATACAACAGTTATGTGAAGTGCTCGTTTCAGAAAAGGTTATACATCTAAAATGTGAAAAACTTAAAACAGCAAATGGAAAATCGCGAGACTGAAAATCACTAAAGTTCACTCGCTGGCACTGTAATACAAGTCAGTATCAGTATCGTAAGCGGCGACATTTCGTTGTCCGTTGTTGCCGTTTGACAATGTCTTCCAGTCGCTGTAAAGTTAAGTTTCAGGGTCTGAGCTTTCGCGCTGCTGCACTGCATCACTGGTCCCTGGCTCGCGCACACCATGATGCAAACGAAGTTCTCGGTCCGCTCGCGAACCACACTTACGCACATCACCATTGACGTCGCACTCGCGCACAACACTGGGGTGTAATTCGTGGACATCACTCCCGGCAGTGCGCTCGCGCACTTTGATGGAATTCGCGGTCATCACTGCACTCGCGCACATCACCACTTGGATCTCGCGCCTCGTGATCGGCACCGGACTCATCGTCTGCGTCGTCGGCATCGTAGCTGCGCTTGTTCTTTTCTTGCTGCGCCTTTCTCGTTCATTCACTAATTTTCGAGCCTGCCGCGGCCGGCGAGCCACTTTCATCGCATCCAGGGTGTAGTCGAATCCACGTTGTGCGCCCGACCCGACATCTACCGGTAGCGTCTGCTGAAACGGTCGACCTACAGGCGGGATTGGTTGGAGGAAACCGGCCGGTTTGCCCGGCGGTTGCTTTCTCGTCTGGCAGTCAGGGCAGGAGAGAACGTACTTGCTGACGTATGAGAACATCTTCGGCCAGAAATATCGGTAACGCAACTTCTCCCATGTACGCTTGACACCCAAGTGGCCTGCCGTACAGTCGTCATGGCAGTGCCTTAATATTTCAGACCTCAAGCACTTGGGGACAACGAGAGCCGCGCGATCTTTCTCAAAGCCTTTCGCCCTCCGATACAGTACACCGTCAATTAACCGAAAACTCCGTGCCGTTCTTTTGGTTTTCCTGACAACGGGCGCATTCGGGTCTTCGAGGTGCTGTACAATGGCTCTAATCCATGGGTCTGCCCTCTGCTTTTTTCCAACATCCGCCTCACCCAAAACCAGCAACGGTAAAAGGTTTTCTTCGCTTACTGGTGCGGGGTCGTGAGGAAGGCGGGAAAGCGTGTCGGCATTTCCATTCTTGAGGTCAGGGCGGTGTCGCAACGTTATTGTACCATTGGCTCGTGTGGGGACTGCGTGAAGCTGACTTTCCGACAATGTGCCGATGGGACGGCCGGGCTTGCCCCTTAAACCCGGCCGTCCTCGTTTCCCGAAGGGTTATGCTGCCCATTGTGATTGCCAAGAGACTCCGCATGATCATTTCTGTCGTCCCGGAACCGCTGCCAGCACTGTTGTGCTTCGTGGCCGATACGGCGGCAAATCTGGCATCGGGGACGCCCGTCGTTGGCACGGGATGTTCTCGGTGGCCAAGGCACTGGGGGGCGACGCATCTCGTCTTCGATGTTTTTTATCCGGTCCGACAGTAAGGCGATGGAGTCTGCAATCGCCCTCAAGTCCCTCTCGCGGCCGGCAGCCTCCCGCGGGCAACGCAATTCTGCTGCGGCGCAGGTGGCGACACATGTAGTAGGAGCATGTACTGTCGCGGCGGCGGATGCCATCTCTACCGGAGGCGCTATGTTTTGCATCCACGACTGCAATCCGGTAGGAGAGTGGTAGTCAATCGGCCGTGACCCTGACATACGGCTCATCAAAGCTGCGTGATTTATGCGCTGTAAAATTTGGAGGAATGCGGTGCAAGTTTCCGGGTTTGCGATTATCACTTTTTCCTGCACATCCGGACGCAGACCGCGCATAAGGTGCCGCAACCGGTCATCTTCTGACATAGACGGGTTCACTCTTGCACAAAGCTGTACGACGTCATAGTAGTGCTGCTCGGGGGTTTCGGACGGCAGCTGTGTCCGGTTTTGTAGCCGCAAATGGGCGATCTCGACTGAGTAACGGCTAGTAAAGGATGTCTTCAATAGCGTCGCCCATTCCTCCCATGAATTAGGGGCACCCGTTAGAATCTGAGTAGTGTGCCATTTCTTTGCATCACCGTCTAGAGCCAAATATAAAAATTTAACTTTCGTGGCTTGGTCCCAGTTGTTGAGCGACGCGACATGTTCGTAGCAACGAAGCCACTCGGAAACGGATTCCTCTGGCGCGCCTCTAAAGACTGGCGGTCCGACGAAAAGTTTTGCTTGGGGGGTAGCCATAGCAGAGAGAAAGGAAGGGGGTTCCGTCAAGTGGAGCAGTCCGAAGTAGTTTTCTGATGCTTGTTGACTCGGGGCATAGCTTTAGAGCGGGAATATCGCTACCGAGCAACCTCCACCACTTTGTAGCGAAACGTCGGGGCCGTTAAATTAGACGCATCGGAAGGTCAGGAAGACGAAGAGGCGTGGGAGCCACTCCGCGCAGGCAAGCGAGGAGGAGTCGACACAGTGAATTGGGAGAGCACTCATTGGGGGGTTTATTTAGCTAAGACATCTTGAAGTTGGAAAACACACAGGGCAAAAATTATACAACATAGAAAATGGTATCATACCCCGTCTGCCTGCCGGACTGCTCCCCGGTGGTGCCGAGCGTCATGGTCCCCGAGTCCGCTCTCTAAAAAAGGCCAGTGTCGCCGCTTAAATGGTACTTTTTCAGCATCCACGGCGACACGAACGTCTCGGAACACCACCGCCTCCCACCAATAGGAAAACGGCTTACACGGGCCAGTCAGGCAGGTCGAAGGTAACGATGCTCTACGAGCTTTTATGATCGCGTGCATCCGGCCTCGCCACAAAACTAATACAAACAACGCTTTCCGGAAACTGGCCGCGACGCACACACGTGGTCTTCGTTCTCTGTACCACGTCGTCAAGAAGACTCCCCGCGGTGCGCCGGCTCGTTTGCTGGAGCACCCTTCTACAAAACCAGTCGAAAAAGAAAAAAGAAGAAGAAAAGCATTCTACGCGACGCGGTCTTCGCGACAGCAGGCTCAACGCCGGAAGCTTGCCAGATTTAAATTTCTTGCTATCAAAAGGCCATCTTAATATTGAAAGCAGAACATATTCCGAGGCAACCCAGCAATGTCAGATAATGTAATCAATTTTTGTACACGGTTCCAAAATCCTATCTTGATGTGTACGCGTACTCCTTTTTTCCCCGAACGATAAAAGAGTGGAACGACCATTGGAAGTTTTGAAGAGCGCATTAAAAACGCGTGATAAAATTGATTATTGCTAGTGTTGTATGTGAAGTCTCATGATGTTCGAAAGTTCATGCTGTAGTTACTCATACTGCATATTATAACACCGTAAAAATGTCTGTATTGTCACGAAGCGTTTTGGACGTGTGTGTTCGAGCGCAGCAGAGCAGCGAGAGGTAGCACAGCTGGTCGAGCACCGAAGACCAGGCTTTCTAACTAGTCGTTCTCTTCTGTTTAAGCTATATGTCCACTGCCCCTTCATTTACAGTACAATTATCTTCCGCGCAGAAAAGGAAGCCGTCCCGGCGACCTACGGATAAGACAGGACAGGTGGATCGTAGTAGGGCCTCAGACGCTGAACGTGCACAATTTCGCGCCCTCGACGGCGCTTATCCAAGGGTCGGTCGAGGGGCTCCACGATATAATTAACCGGAGAAGTTTGGTGAATCATGCGGTAGGGGCCCTGGTACTTTGAGGCGAGTTTTGGTGACTGCCCAGGGCTCGTGGCTGGAACCCAGAGCCACACTAGCGAGTCAGCAGCATAGGATACAGGAGCTGCGGAAGTATTGCGATGATGCTGCTGGCGCTGCTGATCTTCCGACGTAAATATACTAGAGATGGGTCGCTCAGGAGTGGGCCGGATCTTTTGAGCGGCTCTTTCCAAAGAGCGAGGGATCCGCGGCTCAGTAAAACTGAGCGGCGGTTCTTTGGGAGAGCGGAGGGCGGTTCTCTCTCGCTCAGTGAACCGAGGGCGGGAGGCGGTTCGCTCTCGCTCAGTGAGCCGTGCGTTCTCGCTCAGTAAAAATGAGCGGCGGTTCTTTGGGAATCTCTCTCGCTCAGTGAACCGAGGTGAGCCGTGCCAGTAGGCACTGGCCGTGCTTTCTCTCGCTGATAGAGCCGAGAGCGGAAGGCGGTGCTCTCTCGCTCAATAAGCCGCGGTGAGCCGTGCTGAAGTACCTGGATCGCTTTTCGTTTCGACGGCGGCGACGAGTGTTGGCCGTCGCGGGCTGACTCGCGCTACTCGCATTTCGCTCGCTGTGTGCGCTGCGTGAGGCAGTTCATCGTGAGCTCGTGCAAAACTTCGAAGGGTATTTGGTGTCATTAAAGACAACAGGTCAACGTAGCTTACGTCCTCATTAGTGCTCATTAGTATAGTTATAAATATGTCACCCATATCATCCAGTCCTCTGAACTTCCTGAGCATGTATTTTAGCACATGAATAAAACGAATAACATGCCGTGTTATGTCAAGGCTTCATATTATTTCGTCGTGGTGCATGTTGGAAAAAAAGTCATGGCATGATCGCACTTCGTTTTGATCTGTTTATATGGGCTGAACAGATATTGTTCGACGTCTTTCTTTCTGTCAATGGGTGACGGAAGCCAAAAATCTCTTCAAATTTACGGCCCATCATGATGGCACCCAGACTGACGGGCACTCTAAGCTATTTTAGGTAAATGAACTCTTCCAGAAATGCGTCCATTCACAGTGACACACGTTAAAATTAAGTGCTTGATTTGAGGCAGGTCCCGAAACGGGACAGTGAAACACAGCAAGTGC
Source organism: Hyalomma asiaticum (assembly GCA_013339685.2). Lineage (NCBI taxonomy): Eukaryota > Metazoa > Arthropoda > Arachnida > Ixodida > Ixodidae > Hyalomma > Hyalomma asiaticum. Next base: position 81,134 of record JABSTT010001684.1, read on the forward strand.
TGTTGTCCGGATAGTTCAAAGCAGATCTCGCATGCGCTTTTCAAACGTGAAGGGGGTTGTCTCGCACACAGCGTGGGGAATTCATTGTATCTGTTTAACGCTCCCTTGGTGCGGCTGTAATTACTTATGGAACTGTTGTAAATATGCGCGGCGCCACAAAAGCGCACTTACCAAGTAACGACCCTTTCTTTGCACTGCCGTGCAGCAGAACAGAAAGGAGGTGCTTCTTTTTTTTCCGTTGAAAAAGAAAACCCGGGCCAATTTGGAACGGTGCCGCGTAGTTTTTTTTTTTTTACCTCAGAAATCTCCCTTTTTTTAGCAGTAATGTGATTTGTCGAAAGGTGAACGTGTTTCAGAGAAAGAAAAGGAATTTGCTGTTACAAAAGGGAAAAAGCAGCGCAAAATTCTGACAGAACCAAGATGAATAAAGAACGACAACAGGGGTAGGTTACAAATTTTCTTATTTTTCGACATGATGGTGCATATATTCACAATGGCCGTACACGGTGGCGCCGCACAGCAAATAAATTTAGTGACAATCTGCTAATCCTCCACGAGGAGGATTAGCAGACGATGCCACGCTTTCACGTGGCTACCACGGACTTAGCCAACACTTGACGTGCAGGAACAGGGGCTTTTGTTTGCCCTCTTCGCATTCACGATGGTCAAGAGTCAAGGGTAGTAATATCTAGTAATGGGCGGCGCGCTCCAGTCCAGTGCACAAACCGAGTTCTCAGCAAGAACATGTCACGTTGTTTCTAGCGAGATGTGGCGATGGAAAATGCATGGCGACCGGATATGTGGTGAATTGTAGACGATCCGGTACCGCGCCGATAAGGCTGATTGTATGCCATTCCATGAAGCGGAGGCAGGCATACTTTCTAGGCAAGAATACAGAAAACAGACACTCATACACACGCGCGCAGCGTTTCAACTTTCTTGGTTATATGATTTTCGGAAGACATGTTGGTCAATTCAAGCTTTGTGGTATTGTTGTGAGATAGGATTATTGTGAATGTTAGTATCTGCTAAGCGCCTCATAATTTCTGCCACCCACCTCACCCCTCAGCTAATGAAAATATGTCTCCCCTAACAAAACTGCATGAATCGGAAACAAAAATAGAGAAAAGCTGCAGTTAGTTTTTAATGGTTAGCGCATATTATACTTAATACTTACGTGTAGAACGATCACTGCAATACAAAGTCCCTCGCAGAGTCGAATTGTGCGGAAGTCATATACGCGGAAGTTATGTGTGCTTCGCTTGCCTTAAGCAGGGATGTTAAAAGGGCCCCCAGTGACATGGGCAAACCACGGACGCTAATGCAAGGCAGCCGAACGGCCGCCCACCGCTCCGGCCGGTCCCGTTCTTCCCTCGCGCCAGAGCGTTTTCCATCGGACCCGGTGAGCCGGTGAGCCGTTGAAATGAACCGGATCATTGCAGTGAGCTGAGCCGTTCTGAGCCGTTCACTCAAGTGAGCCGCTTTGCCCATCTCTAAAATATACGTCAGAGCTTGCGACACTCTCGTGGGATGAGCCCTCGCCGTCGAAATCGTAGATAGCCTTATTCAGGCCCGGCATAACGTGGAACGCTTCGGGCTTCCTCTCGATAAGCTCCAACAACCGCCAGTTTTGTTCCAGCAAGGCTTGCATCATTTCGTGCGTACCACCCCCGTCTGCCATTTTCGCATTTGTCTAGGCGTCTCTGGGCGTACACACAGTTTTTCACCAACAGATAAACGTCTAGGCTCGCTGGCGTCACACAAAGTGTCCGCGCGCGTTTTCTGATGCTGTACGAAGACTAACGTTTCGATGTCGATCATTCACGAAGACGCGTCGTCGTAGCGTCTCGCAGGCACCGCACAAGCGTCCGCACACGCGTTTTCCTGAGGCAGCACGGAAATTCACGTTTAGGACGTCGGTAATTCACGGAGACGGTACCGTTGCGTCGCATAGATGTCACACAGATTGTTCACACGCTTTTGCACGTCACACAGACTCCCTTTACCGGTCAGTACCTCACGAAGACGGCACCAACGCAGCGTCGGTTGAAAAGTCAGCGAGCGTCGCTGTCGGCGAAATCCTCCAACATTGGCTTCCAGGGTCGCCTTACCACAAAGGTTTCGGTGAATCCCACTTCTGAGATGTTAAGGAATTCTTCGCAGACTCACAGATTTTAAGGAAATGGACATTTTAATTGACAATTAAGAGAAAATAAAGAGTAACAGCGTGCATGACGACGGCCTCCATGGCGCGGTCGCCCTCTCTCTCTCAATGTTGCCAGCCTAGCGTTCCGATTCCGCTAACATTCGTGGCCTCCCCGTATCAGGGGGATACCAACCGCGTCGTTGGCAAAATCGAGCTACGTGCCCAGAAAGCCGCATGAATAGGCCGGTTGTCTTGGGTACGCCAGGGGTTGAGAACAGGAGTTGGAGACTGAGGAAAATATTGTCGATCTGGGCGAACGGGCTGCCGTGACGGCCAGTAGCTACCTGTGGGTGCATAGCGGTCAGCTGCATGCGGAGGGGAGGCGAACGCAGTTTGACGCCTGTATTGCATAGCGGCAGACGGAGGCCTTGGCGTCGCGACGACGGAAGCGTACGTGAGTGGAACTGGCGTTGGAGGCGGCTGGTGAGCAGGAGGCACAACTTCTGCCACTTGTTCGTGAATGACTTGCCGGAGCTCGGGAGGCAAGTTTGACTCGGACGCTTGGGTGGCGGGCAGAAGAGACAGTTGTCGTGCTACTTCCTCCCGTACAAATTGCTTGATTTGGTCGAGCATCGCCGAGCTAGAAGGAGCAGCACTGGTGCTGTCACTTAGAGCGGAAAGCACGGCGTCCGGGACGAGAGCACGGCGTGTAGAAAGCCGTTGTTTGAGCAGATTTTCATAGCTCTGGCAAAGCGTGATTAGATCGTTGACGGTCTGACGGTTCTTCGCCAAGAGCATTTGGAAGGCGTCATCTTCTATGCCTTTTAAGATATTCTTGATCATTTCTTCTTCGGCCATTGATGGGTTAATGCGGCGGCAAAGATCCACTACGTCTTCAATGTAGCTTGTAAAGTTCTCGCCCTTTTGTTTGGCGCGACAGGGAAGCTGTTGCTCAGCCCGAAGCTCTCGCACAGGAGGGCGACCAAAGAATTCTTGAAGTTTGGTTCTAAATGCTGCCCAGTGGCAAAGTCTGCTTCATGGTTCCAGACCCAAAGATGGGCGACCCCAGGGAGGTAAAATGGGACATAACTGAGCTTATCGGCTTCGTTCCACTTGTTGTGAACACTCACCCGGTCATACGACAAGAGCCAGTCCTCCACGTCATGGTCGTCAGTTCCGTTGAATACAGGAGGGTCTCGTTGGCATGGCGCACCAGGACAGACGACCAGAGGAGGTGCCTGGGGTGGATCGATAGGCCCTGTCTCCTCAGGCATTGGAAGTGCGACAGGGATCGTCCTGCTGCGGAGTTCCAGGTCTGCAAAGATGGCCCGCACCTTCCACCAAATGTCACGAAGCGTTTTGGATGTGAGTGTTCGAGCGCAGCAGAGCAGCGACAGGTAGCACAGCTGGTCGAGCACCGAAGACCAAGCTTTCTAACTCGTCGTTCTCTTCTATTTAAGCTATATGTCCACTGCCCCTTCATTTACAGTACAGTATGTATGTTGTTTTTCTTTTCTTCTACAGCTTCATATTTGTGTTTGAAATATGTATTTTTTTGCTGTTCTGTTTTCACTATATTGTACTTTATTTTTCTCCTTTCTAAATTCACTGTACCCACCCTGTTACGGCCAGGACGGCCAACAGTATTTGGAAATAAAATGTTCGGAGCGAGTCCTCTCTGGGCACTGGGGACCCGTCACCAGTGAAAAGCCGTATTTCGCTTTCGGACGCCGGTTTGCAGTTACGGTGGCCGCCGCCTCTGGGTCTTTTCTTGTAGAGCAGTAGTTCAGATTTTGATGGAGAACACCTGAGCCCGGTTAGACGGAGAAAACGTTCGGTCACATCGATGGCTCTCTGCATGGCTTCCTCAACTTGGCCATCACTCCCGCCGGCGCACCAGATGGTGATATCATCTGCATATATGGTATGGTTGATTCTTTGAACCTTGGTGAGCTCCTTAGAGAGCCCGATCATTGCGATGTTAAATAATGTTGGCAAAATAACTGAGCCCTAAGGTGTGCTGCATGAACCGAGGGTGAGCTCTTGTGAGAGGTACCCTTCGACCTTGAGCTTGGCAGTTCTCTGGCTAAGAAAGGATCGCACGAAGTCGTAGGCCTTCTTCCCAAGCCTGAGGCCGGCGATAGACTGGAGAAGGAATTTGTGGGAAATATTGCCGGAAGCCTTCTCCAGGTCTAATCCAAGGATGGCTCTAGTATCTCCCGTGCTCCTAGCGCGTCTACTGAAATCTACACAGACGCCAGCGGCATAGGTCTTGGTGCCATTCTTGCACAACGGAAAAACGGCTGTGACGTGTAGTTTGTTGCATATGCCAGTCTCACCCTCACAAAACCAGAATTTAACTATTCTGTAACAGAAAAGGAATGTCTGGCAATCATCAAGCGATGTCTTCCCATAGCAGAAGAATGGCTCTAATTGTGACCTGCCATCGAATAATTTTCTGTCGTTGACGCCTTGCTTCCAAATGCACTGAGATACCCATAATATCTGACTCCAGAAACTCAGTCAACGAGGCCTTTACGGGTTGCATGCCGCATTTTCTGCTCTGTCTTTTTTACGCGTGAGCTTTTTAAGCCGTCGAACCCATGTGCTCACAAAAATTAGCGGTTGCCATTGCCTCTTGGAGGGGCTCTTTGGCATACACCGTAGCAAGCGATGGAAACAGAGACACTGAGGACTTGCGCTGCCCTGTTTACTTTCAGTGCACTGAATAGCTTCTGAAATATGTGCCTGTCAGTTTCGGGGCCAGCCGCAGTCTCAGCTCATGTGTTGATTGGCAGAGCTTGATGTGTGGCCAATCTGAAATTTCGTTTACAATGTGGAGCCTGTGTGCTTGTAAATTGTTGCGAATAGTTTTGGTGAGGTGTGGGACATCAAATAAAAAAAGAAACGCGCTCATTACATACAAGAAAGAATGTAGTAACAATCGACACGCCAGGGAGTTGGCAAGAATAATGTTGCTAGGGCTCTATTCCAAATAACAGCCTTCACTGTGATGCCATCTTCTTTAAGCTGTTCACTAAGAATATGGAGCAGGCGGAGAGTAGCAGGAATAGTAGTAGACTCAGGCCCAAATGTGTAGGCAATAGGGTGAACCCATTTTTTAGAAATTCCAGACAGAAGGAAAACCAGTGTCCTGTATGCTATTGATTATGTCCTTTCCCTTCCATCATCTGTGAATTAATCCATGGACAATATCATTTGTGATATCACAGGCAAGACTTTTCTTGAGCATTATTTCATCAAATGTTGGTGAGCATACCCGATCACGTTCGTTCCATGGCTATTTTGGAACCTAGCGTGGGAAGTATGCCAGGAATAATTCCAGGGTGCATTTTGACGTTGCTCAGCCATCGTCTCTAAGAACGCTGCGAGGGAATTGACAAATAGGAAGACAAAAAGCAGTAGGCTGGCGGGTCCCGAAAGTGCATATGCAAGGCAAACTTCTTAAGCCACAACGGAAACCTCTTCCCTCTGCCCGTAGAGGGCATCTTGGCGTGGCAGCAAAGTTCCACAGTCATTAACCAGATTCTTATGACATCAGAACGCAAAAGCGTTTCTTTTGGCTAGATTGTTGTTGCTGGATTCACAAGACGGACGTGTCCGCGGACCGAATAAGTCACGTGACCACATGGGCATCGCTCCGCAGACAGCATTCACACGACAAGGGACCGCGCGATCCGCTGACGAATCAACTCGTCCCGTGGACGACGGTCCAAACGCCCCGGTGCAGTGTTGTGCCATGCGAAAGGAGATTTGTCACACTCTGCACCGAGTCATCGCACGAGAGTACCACTTCATCCGTTCAAGAGATGTAATAATTTTGTGGGTTTCAGCTGCAAGACACGTAGTACGTATATGTACTTCGAGATAGGCAACGCTAAGATGCAATGGTTCACCCGCTGCCATCGCAGCAGTTTTTTTACATTTACGCTCGCCATCCGCGCTGTTCCGGCGTTGATTCTGCAGCCTTCGGGCAGATTGGAGTTGATTCTGAATCCCAGAAGTTAAAAAATATAGAAAAATCATGTAGTTGCCAGACGAATGCGTTTCGCCGCTATGATTATCGCATTTCTCGCCAAAAATACCCTGCCGATCAAGCTGTGATTGGGGTCTCCTCCGTTTCGCAAATCGGTCCCCGCGGACCCCCGGTGGACTGAGGGAATGGGTGACTAAGAGCCACGTGATATGCGGTCCGCGGACTCGGATTGCGATTTGGTCCGTCGTGTGGATCCACCTTTAAGACCACTTGTCCCCTTCCAGTCAGGGAATCCCCTTTCCTACGCCGCAGCTGCAGGCGGTTGCAGCGGCGTAGTGGCGGCGCCGAGCGCGCAGCGAATGTTGCTATGGGGACGCCAAGCAGCTGGGCGCGTGCTCTCGCCAACCCAGCGGAGAAACGCGGCGACGCGACCGCACGCCGCTGCAACGGAGCGGAGCGCGTCGCCGGCGTCACTTCCGATAGGAGAGGTCACGTGCTTTCCGAGCACTGCTTTTGCGGACGCTTTTTGCGGACGGCAGCAGGGCCCGCTATCGCCAACTTAGCCAAGAAACGCTTCCGCATTAATAAGTTGAAATACCTCATCTGTTACATGATTCCCATTGCACTCTAGAGCTTCTGAAACGGTTTCATTTCATTTCATTTTATTACCTTAAAAGCCCAACAGGGGCATTACAAAAGGGGTGGGGTTACATACGTTCATTATACACTGGTTAGAAATAACATGTGAACAAGCATTATGAAATATGACATGGATTATATGGGTACGTGATTCTGTGATATATACAAGCATGCAGTCGGAATGATGAAAATGACATCCAGTGGTTTTTATTCTGAAAATTGATGAGATACTTCTTGTTCGAATGCGGGTGCGCTGGTTAGGGCGGAAATTTGGTGAGTCAGGCTATTTCAATCTGTGGCTGTGCGTAAAAAAAAACCTGAGAAAGTAGTAGCATGAGTGCGGGGGCGACCCACTTGGTTCATGTGCCCAGTTCGATGTGATGTTCGTCCAGCGGGAATAATGTACGGTGGCTGATTGAGTGAGCAATGATGAAACCTATAAAGAAGAGGCAAGGATAATACGCGGCGACGAGTAGCTTGTTCCCGGTACGTAAGGAATCGCTGCGCGCTTCGCCCTTTCTTTCTTCTTGCAAGAAAATTCTTGCAAGCGAGGCAGGCGCTTGCAAAAATTTTCAAAGGCTATGGTATTCAAATAGCCCACGTGCCTACTAGAAAACTGCGGACAACAGCTTGTTCACGCAAAGGATCCTTTGAAGCGCACGGACTTCCCGGGAGTTATCTACAAGATACCGTGCGGGGAATGTGACGTGTCGTACATCGGCGAGAGCGGGAATTTCAAACGGCGTTTGAAACAGCAACAAAATGACGTCGCCAAGGGCCACACAACTGCGAATGCCTTGGCGGAACACCACAATCAAACTGGCCACAATATTGACTGGGACGCAGCAGCTATCATCGCAACGGAAAGACATTTATCTGCCCGTCTGCTTTTAGAATCATTTTACATTCACTCGACTAACCGCACGATAAACAGGACAAAGGGCAATCTACCAGAGATATACACCCGCACGTTGCGCCACCTGAACCATAAATAGCCGCATGCCCACGCTGACATCTTCATTGTGATCAAGGGACCCGTACGGGCCCCGAAACGTCAATGCCCTTCTTGTTTTTATTTTTGGCGAGTGTATGTTTATTGCACAAGTACCCAGGCAGCACGCCAACACAGGACTGATGTAGGCGTGAAGTCGGCCAAAGTCGGCAGCGATATCGGGCCTAAGTCGGCAAATCGCGCTCGCGCTACTTTCACCCACATCTGCCCGATGACGGCCAGCCAGAATGGCTCCACTGTGGCGAAGCCACCATGGGTCGAACTTGGCCAGCCAGAGTGGGCGAAATTTGGCCAGCCAGCGTGGGCGAAATTTGGCCAGCCAGAGTGGGCGAAATTTGGCCAGCCAGAATGGGTCAGATTTGGCTAGGTAGCATTGGCCGATGTTGCGGGCATTCAGGCTTTTTTTGGCGTGTTGTCGGCCACGCCGACATCGGGAAACCCCTTGCGCGACCGTTCACAGCCACTATGGTGTTTCTAGTGTTTACCCCACGTGTGTCGCGCCGTTTGGATTGCAAAAATTTTTATTTTTGTGTTTTCACATTTTCGAAGGGCTACGAAGGCATTTTCGAAGGACCAACAGTAGTTTGTGCAAATGTGCCTCTCATGCATACGCGAAAGCTTTATTAACACAATAAAAAGTGGGGATAAGTGGATCCTCTGTACTTTCTATTACTGCGTTCTAAACAAAACAAATAACACAACAAGAGAGGTTTATAGGGAAAAGCACTATTTCATTTATTTTGTGAACTCTGCAGTGATAATATGATATTCTCGTATTGCACCGTCGTAGTGGAAAACCTTCGGCAAGGGTGGAACCTGCGGGAAAAGGCGTGAATAGTTAGCACAGCTGTGGAGCACATCAGCACTATACTACAATTGTATGCGATTTATGAGCGACTCATGAACAAACGCGGAAATTCAAGAAATGTCGGGAACATCTCATAATCGGGCACTACTTTCGAAAATAACAAAAGAAAGTTGTCCTTTTACTATAAAATGAATCTATGTTCAATATTCAACCCCCAGATCTTGGCTTTGTGTCACTTTAGATAACCAAGGGAAAAAGAATAGAAACACGAGTAAAGGTTCTGTTGCAAAGCAATTTTAAAAGAGGCACATTAGTTGAAATAGGTGCATTTTGCATTATAATAAATTTCATATTTTTTGCATACATCGGAAAGGAAAACATGTAGAAGTGAGCTAATACGACACACACCAAGGATGGGGTCTTTAGGCAAAAATGTCCTTAAATGATAGGTGCAAGGCGCATTATGAGCAGATATTAGAGGAAGAACATATTTTCAAGGCTACTTTAAAAATGCCATTGCGTGCCGAACTGCCACACGTGTCCAACACCAAGGAGCGCGTGTTCGGTATCACGTTACCTTTAAAAATACGGGCAGGAAAAAAAATGTTACGAGAACTGCAAGTCACCACACAATGGGGGTTTGATACAAGCACAGGATTAACTATATGAAGTAAAATTGCTTTAGGACAATGTGCGTAGGCTCTTTATTCGAAAATACAGAGCCTACGCACCTCACGACACAAATAATATATAGGTGGAACCGGTGGTTTAACATCGCAACAAAAAGTGCCACGCCCCATTCTGAAAAGTGGCCAGCAACTTACCGAATTTCGGCATCCGCTGTGCACTCTTGAGCTGTGTGTCAGCAATACAAATTCAGCGACGGCACTGTAGCCTCACCAAAAGGCGCAGGCTTGTGTTCATATACGACCGATGTCACAGTTGTGATGGGCATTGTCCTGAGGAGGTACACTGGCCAAGGAATCGCGCAATCAACTTGATGATTGATAAATGCGGTACATGCGCCGATACGCGTAGGCAGACTGCGTGCAGCCGTTGAAACTCGTTCCATGTCGGTAGCACTGCAGCCGCGACGAGAGAATGCAGCCGCGCGGAAAGTTCCCCGAAAACTGCGCGGTCTCCCCTTCAGAAGGGCCACCACAGCCACCAAAAGCAGGTTCAGAACGACATTCTTTGCAAACTGTAGGTGCGCACAATGGACGTGCAGGGAGGGGGCCGTGACGAGGGTGGTCAGTTCGGCAAGCGACGCGCGTCCCCCCCTTCACATACTTTTTTTTTATTTTTAGTTGCTGCTGGCTTAGCATGTGCAAGGTTGCTTCTAGGCAGAATATGCACGTTTTGCTTTCTTTTTTTTGTGGTTGTCGCAAAGCGTGGAAGACAGCATTTCTGCTGGGCAAAAGCACAATGGCGGGGACACTCGCCGGGACTGCATTTGTTAAGTGCAGCCTGGTGCAGCCTATGGAGTATGCTTGTATGCATGTGTTCTCTTGGTAGCTACCTGTAGCATAGGATTTAGCAGAGGCTGAACCACCCACTCTAGCTAAAAACGCGATCGAAATGCTGCACTGCACGTAACAAACGTAGCGAGGGCGCGCGGCGTCGCCATTGTGAATTTCTGCAAGTTTCTGCAGCGCAGGAAAACACGTGCTTCCTTCCTGCGCGACAAGAAATATTGCGCTGAACCTCTACTCGCGCCCTTATTTTACTCTTTTTGGTTATAAATAAATTAGTTTTTAAGTACTAGAAAACGCAGATGTGGGCTTCTATCGACACCATAGTCTCATATGAACGTCAGAGACAAATCCTACACTCGCTGCACAGAGCATACAGTCAAGCTCGATATATTCTTCTTAACGTAACCGCTATGGCCGATGTGTAAAAGAATTCGAGATGTATGGAAAGAACGCACTAACGGTCGTTCACAAAAAAGCAAAAAATAAAGAAAGAAGGAATTATACGCAATGCCGTGGACATATTAAGAAATTATTTGCCTATTGTATCTGCGTGGTAGTAGAGAGCATGGAGGTGGAAAAGTGAGGTATAAGTTTACCCGACCAGTAGACAATTATTTTCTGTTGCTGAGCTTATGCGAGCTGCGATACATGCGTTGCGGAGCTGCTTTTAAAAGGGGTGCACTAGTTTTGCGACCGCACTGATGAAATGTAGTGGAGGGGCACGTGGTCAACAACAGCTTGACTGAGGACGGCTGGTTTATGCTGTAACCCTGCACAAACATATCAAGAAACTAGTGAACAGAAGAGAGCTTTGATTTTCAACTGACTTTTTTTTTTCAGTGCATGCTTGCTGCTTTTATATACCATAAAATACGCACATCGCCTGCGCAAGAACACTTTGTGATCACATACACTCTAGTAGAACTCACCAGAAAAGCTCTCTATACATCAATTATACGTTTGTGCATTTATTTGCCACCTTTGAGATGAAAAATGCTTGCCATATGACTGCTTTTTATTTTTCGTTTTTGCCTTTTTCGCAAATGTCGTGGTCTTGACAATTGCAATTCATTTGAATTTGCAATGCAAAAGGGATCTATGTATTTTATGGTGTATAAAAACAGCTAACATCCTCTGAGTATAAAGTTAGCACTAGATCTGTTTTGTCCTCTCGCTGTCACGCTGTTAGCTCCGTATACCCTTCTTTTGCATAGGCTGCATGTCAGTAGGATAACGCCGGTTGCGAGAGTTTATTTCCGCTTCAGCGCACCATAATGTCTGTGCTAGACCTTTTTTGTCCACTCGCTGTTGCGCTGTTACCTCCGTATGTCCTTTCCTTCCATAGGTTGCTAAATGTCAGTCGCATAGAGCGCCGCTTCCGACTGTTTATCTTTGTTTGAACATATGAGTGGTGGTTGTGCCCATCGATGTAAGCACGAACAATTTCTATGAATTTAAATTTTCTGACATGCGCTGTCAGATAATTTTCCACCATGCTTGTCGATCCTTCTGGCTAATGTTAACTCTTGCGCCAGCCTGTTTCGCAAAGTTCCCGCAAAACAGCCTGTAGATGTATATATGAATAGTTTATATGCATGTTTTTTTGTGTGCCCTGCTTACTGAAAACAATGCGCGCGAACATAATGTCATATATGCTGCTCAAAACGCACGTGCGCTATGTTCCGGCACTGAAACGCGTATACATGAATATATGAAGCTCAACATCTGATTCTTACGTCGAATCTCTCAAGTGAATTTCGGTCATGCTTGTCTCGATCGGATCTCTATTGCTATATACAGCAGGCTTCCAAAGAGGCCCGGCCGATATCAACCATGAAAGGCTGCGGCGTAGTCGACGTTGCCTCTAGGACAGCAGAAATGACTCAATGTTTCCTGTGAAATAATCTTTCTGGGCCAAATATCGCGCAAATTCGCCATTCCTCAGGCGATTCTGATGAGCGGCAAAATCGGCGCCACATTTGCCGGAGAAAGTTATCGGCTAGCCGATGGGGGCTCTCAGGTGGCATACTTGGCACAGTGTTGCCGATAAATGGCGTCGGCCAGCCCATATTGTCTGTAGAAAGGCGAAATCGGCGCCATAGTTGCCGTTGAAAGCCATCGCCTCAGCCGATGTCGGCAGTAACGCGGCATAAGCGGCCCCATGTTGCCGATTACAGTCGACGGCCTGCCGATATCGGCGGGGCAGCGGCTATAGTAGCCCGACGTTGCCAGTCATTGACGGCGGCGTGGCCGATACTGGCTCGCTGTCGGCAACATTAGGCCGTGGATGGGCCGAACTTTGACGCCATAAAACCAATATCGGCCCTACATTGCGTGCTGCCTGGGTATGTTCCCTCGCCAGATGATTGTTCGTCAAACGCTTAATTATAAAGAAACTGATTGATTGATTCATGGGGTTTAACGTCCCAAAACCAGCTCTGATTATGGGAGACGCCGTAGTGGAGGTCTCCGGAAATTTTGACCACCTGGGGTTCTTTAACGTGCACTGACATCGCACAACACACGGGCCTCAACATTTCGCCTCCATCGAAATGCAGCCGCCGCGGCCGGGATTCGATCCCGCGACCCTCGGATCAGCAGCCGAGTACCTTAGCCACTAGACCACCGTGGCGGGGCGATTATAAAGAAACTAAGTGCTTTGTTGGAAGATGAGATGACGTTAGTAATATGTGCGTTCCAAGATAAATCATTAGTTAGGGTAACACCAAGGTATTTGTAACACGGAGAAGCTTCTAATGGTGTTTTATTTATCGTATATGAATATACCAGAGGGTTATGTCTGCGGGAGAATGTCACAACATTGCATTTATTAGCCAGCAGTCACACCATTGTTGCAGACAGTTAATATTTTCCTGAAGAAAATGTTGGTGAGATATATTGGTAACTGTTTTATAAATGATGCGATCATCCGCGAATATGCGAATATTACAAGTTACATGAACAGGTAGATCGTTAATATATATTAAAAGAGAACTTGCAGGGAATCAGGTGTGCTACTTGCAGATGGTTACTCGCAGGGAATCGGATGCGCTGTTGTTGAAGGGACACTAAACAGGCTCCCACTTTTATTTAAGCCGCCCAAACAAGCTAACTCAAGGTTGCGGCGATCAAATTCTGCGAATATGACAGCGCTGCGCGCCACACAGGCGCCGTATTAAAAAAAATTCCTGCGCCTCTTTCCTGCGATTGACCAGTCACCCTGGCATCCTAGGTGTCGTCACCTTCTACCGCGAACAACCTTGCGCAGTTGTAGCTCGTTGACTGGTCGAAACCAGGTAGGTCTATATGTCAGATCCTGTGGCCATCCCATCGGCGTGAGCACCGGAGCAACCGGAACTGCAGTGCAAGCGTCAATGACGTGAATTGCTTAAATCATGTCACGTGTCGAAAATGGGTGGAGCCTCGACGGCGCACCGCGCCTACCCTCTCCTCGGCAGAGAAGGGCGGGGAGGCCGACCGAGAAAACGAAAGCGACGCAAGCGGCCACTTAAAGCCGTGTAACTTCTTTATTATTGCACCTGTTCGAAAAATTCTTGCTGGAGCATGTTCACGCTGCACAGGAGCGCAAGTATATTTTTAAAATAAATTTTGGACCTCGGGCTTGTTTGGGGCCCGTTAATGAATACAAACTGTGAGCGGTTATTAAGGAATGCTTCGATCCCTCGTAAGATATCGGGGTGTACATTTGCGAAAGATACCTTGAGTAACAATCGCTGATGAGATAACTTATCGAACGCTTTCGCGAAGTCTAAATATATAGCGTCTGTCTGTAGGTTAGTATAGGTTTGTGTGAAGATCATGCAGAAACGTTGTCAATTGGGTTTCGCACGAAAACCCTTTGCGAAATCCATGCTGTGAAGGATGAAAAAGTTATTAGAGTCTAAGAATTTTAGTGAGTTGGGGCGATAGTTAAGTGGGGAATTCTTGTTTCCTGATTTATAGATTGTAACAAGCATTCCCACTGTCCAATCATGTGGTATGATGCCAGTGGAAAGTGACTGAGTGAACAATAGACATATATAAGCAGCACTGATGTCTTTAGTATTTTTTAACACTTCTGAGTTAATGTTATCGACTCCGGCTGAAGATGAGAGTTTAAGACTGTCAATTAAAGAAGAAATACCATCGACATGGAAAGTTATCGCTGGCTTGGTATTAGATGTGCTCGTCGCTGTAGGAGGAAATGGTAACCTCTTTGGAAAATAGTGACGCAAAGGCTGCATCGAAAATGTTAGCGCATTGCACGTCGTCGACAGTTTCACCAGTTTCGTTCACTAGCGTGTTGACGTTTACATTCCTAGGGTTAATCACCTGGGAGAATTTGCTTGGATTATTGACCAGCATCTTGGGTAGGTCTTCGTGAAAGGCGTTGCAGGCGTCTTGCGTTCCATTTTCCGCAGCCTTTATATTGCTTTGGTCTGAAGTCACCTGATGACGTCCCTCGGCGAGTCGCAGAGCTTGCGAGGATGAGCGGCATCCAAAACAGTCTATGAAGACTAATACAAGCTCTTCATGAAATTTAATATTGTTACAAGAAAATCTTGCTGAAATATATGGGTAATTATGTCGGCCAAATAGAACAGATACTGCAGAGAGCGGTTCAAAGAAGGCACAGGCCTAGCTTACCTGCTCCGCTGATAAATACTAGTCTACAAACCTACGCGCAGAGGTCGCAAAGCGAGAGACAACGAGCACAGTGGACAAAACGCGTGAGGAGAGATACAGCGGACAACCGCGGAGGGCCACGTCATTCCTACCGTAGAGCATACGAGTATTAGGCGTGCACCTCGCAGCCAAGGCAAAGAATGCAGAACCATTAGGAAGTTGGAAAACTGCTGAAATGCATTACGAACAGGCACAGCGGCATGAAAGAAGGCAATACAATTCGTCTCGTGCACGCCTTTGTTCGCAGTAAAACCACGCTTGTTGCTCCTTGAAGTGGCAGGTCGCCGAGAAAGACAAAATTCGAACGCTTAATCAGCAAAGTGTATAACGAAGCCTTAGGATTACCAATGAACACGATTACGGCGAAATTGTTATAACTAGGATTGCACAATCAGCTGGAAAAATTAGTAGAAGCGCACGACGTAGCCCAATGCGGACGACTTCCAAAAACGAAAATGGGCGGAGAAAAAGCAGACGTACCCGCGAGGTGAGAGACAGAATAATGGTCCCTCCGTTAGTGAGAAATATGCATCCCGAGTATTACGCCGCTAGAAACAAAAGGGCGCAGGACTTGCTGAGGAAATTCGGCAAGTGCAAAGAAGCGGTCTTCGTTGATGCGGCTAGTTATGCGCGCAGGCGAGCCTACACTGCAAGCAAAAGTTGCCCGATATTTGGTTTTTTGCGGCTCATGAGCCTTAAAACCTCCCTTGTTTTCAAAATTACTATCTTGTTGAGGTAAAAGAGGCATATGACATAGTTTTACTACCACCTGTTAGAAAGGTAGTAAAAGGACGTTACTGCCCTATTTTACTACGTAGGGGGTTTTGTGTCACGTGATAAAAAAACTCCAGTCTAGAGTTTAAAGCCACGTGATCAAAAACTACGTACCACGTCACGTGGTAAAAAACTCCAAACTGCCATGGCGCAGGGGTGGAGGCCGTGATAGCCCTCGAATGACTATTTAGGCCTAGCCACATGGTATGCGTTTGCAAGCAACTGTTCGTCAAAAGCGTCGGTCACGGAACAGGGGACGCGACGTCTCGGGGCGTGTGTGAACGGCGTGAGTGTGATCAGCGCGTACGCGTATCGGCGCACGCGCCAATACGCGCCGATACGCGTACGCCGGCGTCCGTCAACCAGAACGTGATACCGTGACATCTCCGGCAGCTATGCCTAGTGACCGCCGTTTCGAAGGCACCGCCGAGTTCTGGGAAAGCACGGAAACTACGGTCGCAAACGTTCCTGACTGACCGCATCATCAACCAGTACGACAACGACACGGTGAACTACCCCGAGTGTTACCAGTGCGGCATGGTTTTGTGCTGAGTATGAGCGATGCTGGCTGTCCTAGCGCCGGTCTTGGTGGACGGCGGCCAAGTGAAAACGCACTTTCGAGTATCTCTGCTCCCGCGCTTGTGCCTGTGCTTGTTGCGCTCTCAACGAGTGAAAACGTGCTTCCAATGTTATAAGTTCGAAGGGTGAGCCCTCGTTTACTGCTCAATAAACTGAGTGATGTCTGCATTTTGCATAAGCCTAGTGTTTACCCAGCCACAGTAAACCTCGAATGAGCTTTAAAAATAACTAAAGAAAAAGCCGAGAAAACATTGTTTAGGCAGTAAAAAATTACTCCGCATATAGTCGCTGAAAACCTCCAGGGGGGTAAATAATTACCACCGTTTTTACGTTCAAAAACTCGGTTAACGTGAGAGTAAATTTTTACCTTGACTGTTACGTAGTAAAAATAACCCAGAAAACGTAGTGCGCTAGAGGACAAGCCGTTTACTCCCGTTCCTGGTTGTTTTTGTTTAGTGTGTACGTGACCGCGGTGGTCGACCACGAAGGCAATGCAAGACAAGCGTTACAGTTCAAGCCTTGCCCACAGCGACGGCCAAGAAGGGCGGTGGCTATCCCTGAGGCCGAAGTAGTGAACTAGCAAGCGATACGAAACTGTGAATGGACCTTCGATATGGACCCCCGAACACGCAGTGCCCGCTGGCCGGCAACGGAGCGGCGGCTCGAGGGCTCTCGAACCGAGCCGCTGCGCACGGCGACGCCGCCTGAGTGGGTAACGTTATGAAATGCCTTTGTGAGGTCCACAGCTAAAATGGCTTTGGTGTCACGGGTTTGAGGGTCAAGAATGTGATGCTTTAGCTGTAGGAAAACGTCCTGTGTGGAAAGCCCAGGGAGAAGTCCGAACATGCAAGTGGGTATGAGGTTCATGCCTTCTAGGTATTGGCAAAGCCTTGTATGGAGTACACGCTCCATTAGTTTGCCGATAGTTGAGGTGAGTGATGTGGGCCTGAGGTTTGAGGTGAGCAGAGGTTTCCCAGGTTTTAGTATAAACACTACCTTGGCCTCTTTCCATTGTGGCGGGAGGGCGCCTCTTTGTGGTGGGAGGGCGATCGGGCAGGTCGCTGTATCAACTATCGCCTCCGTGAGCATGCGTACAACGTGAAAAACAAGACAGGGGGATGGCTGGCCATTCACTGCGAGAAGTGTGGGTGGAAACGTGAATTTAAAGATACCACTATAATTGCCAGAAAAACAGGAATTGAATAACGCGCCTAATCATTGAAGCTCACAAGATCTCGTGCTTTAAAGACAAATGCATCAGCATGCCTTCCATCTCACTATCACCTAAAGAAACAGAACATCTGGGTGGCACTACACGTGTGATGTAAGATCTTGTTTGCTCTGCTGTGTAATATGCGTTAAGTGTCCAGCTGTCGTATAAATAAGGTTACATTTCTCGCCAATAAAGTGTTGTTATCGCGGAATGATCAACTTAGCGCGAAAACACACGGACACGAGAAGAAACAAAACAGACAGGACGGGCGCTACTACCAACTGTTTATTGTGAAAACACCCACCGACGTATATATGCGTCTTAACGCATGCGCAAACAAACACTTCAAGGAAGGATCGAGGAACCAAAGGTTTAACAAGGATAAATCAGGCAACAGTCTGCATGAGACGATATTCTGATGAATGCAAACTTATCGAAGCGGCGCTGATACAGATCTGCTCATTTTTCTTAATATGAAAGGCTTCTAACGCCAGCCGAGCTGTGCAGCTCCTGCTTTTGCCTAGGATTCTTGTCTCCTTGAATCTAGGCTCACAATCGCATGCAGTTATATGCGCAACTAAATGTGCGTGCTTGTCTTCCTTCTTCGTTACCTTTAGAGCATGCTCCCTAAGACGGTCGTTCAGGCATCTTTCTGTTTGGCCGATGTAAATCCTCCCGCAGGACAAAGGAATCGAATACACGACTCCTATTGAGCACTTTGAGAGGGGAGACTCGTGCTGCGTCGTGCACCCTTGGGGTCCTCTAGCACAAATGCGAGGACAAAGCTTCTGTAGCTTATTAGACGCGGAAAAAACCAGAGGGACGTTGTGTCTGCCAGCCACCTTCTTGAGATTATGCGAAAGTGCATGTATATAAGGCATTACCTCTGGCCTGGCTTTCACGCGCTCAGTTTGAGTGCAATCCCTTCGTGCTCCAGACTTCAGTCTTTGCAGGAAGGACTCAGCCACAGCCACTACAACCATCGAAGGGAAGCCCGCTGCCAAAAGGCGGTCGACTTGATGCATAAAACTATCCTGCATGCGATGCGAGCAAGATTTCCGGAGCGCAGAATCCATACACTGTAACGCTATACCTCTTTTTATCGTCTTAGAATGGGCGGAGTCGTAGGGTAACAGTCCTTTCTTGACGCGTGGAAAATAGCCCAGCAGTCTGTCCTACTAAAGTGTTGTTAGTTTGCGCTTAGTTTGTCCTTTTGTGTTCCTCCTTGTGTCCTTGTTCTTGTGCGCAACGCTTCAATTTATCATCGTGCATTCAGTGTGTGGCCAGTTTGCTACATTGTGCTGAATATTCCTACAGACAATATAAATTTGTGAAGGCGTTACTATATTTGGCGAGTGCTTTTACGTGGGACGTTCAGCGAGCGACATCGTTGGCTCACAATTAACTCGGCCAATAACAAACTGCACACGCGTTTCAAGTCTGATTCATGATTCATTTTATGACAAAGTAAAAGGTGACTGGGCTTAGAATAAACTTACATTGAATTATGCTCTAATTACATTTATTTACTGTACAGGGAGAGTTGAAACCTTTTGCCAGCGAACTTTCTGTCATCAAAGGAGTTCTTCTAAAAGGCAGCAAAGTAATAATCCCTTCGCGCATGCGAAAGGAAATGCTAGAGCGCATTCATCAAGGTCACATGGGCCAGAACAAATACAAAGCAAGAGCGAGAAGATGCGTGTTTTGGCCAGGCATTAATGGCGAAATCGCTGCTATGACTCAAATGTGCGAGGTATGCAGATGCCATGTATACAGCCAACCGGCAGAACCACTAATCATGCGATCACCACCGGAATACCCGTGGTATCGCGTTGGTATCGATCTATTCCACTATGAGGGAAAATCATATCTATCCGTGTATGATGCTCTGTCGAACATTTCAGAAATCGCAGAGCTGGAGGACACGTCATCGGCAACGGTCATCTACAAACTGGGAGCCATATTTTCCAGATATGGAATCCCGGTAGAAGTGTGGAGCGACAATGGACCCTAGTTTGCAAGCCGAGAATTCCGCCTATTCGCAGACAAGTACGACTTTCGACATATGACATCGAGTCCGGAGTTCCCTCGTTCCAATGCCTTGGCGGAGAAGGGAGTTCAGGTGGTGAAACAGATTCTGAAGAAAACGAACGAAGCGGGCGAAGATTTCTGGCTGGGTCTCCTGAGTTACCGGTCGACGCCTCTGGAAGGTGGACAGCCACCGGGAGAATTGTTGCAGGGACGACAACTAAGGTCAACCTTGCCAGATTTCAACATGCAAAAGAAGGTAAAGTGCAAAAGCACATCCAGTTCGATCGTTCAAAAGGGCCGCTTCCACCCCTTGAAGAAGGTCAAGTCGTGAGGATCAAGAAGAAAGCTTGGTCGCAGAAAGCCCAAGTTATTGGTCAGACGCACCCGAGATCGTACAAAGTTTTAACCCAGGGGAACAAGCTTATTAGGCGGAACCGGCAGCATCTGTTACCCACAAAGGAAACTTTCAACCCCGATGTTCTTGGTGACCTCAGCGACGATTACGTTCGTCCCTCCACGCCGGCTACACCAGCGAATCCCGGCGAGAACCCCACGCAAGACGTGCAAGTGAGAGCGCAACCAAGTGCAGGTGATACCCCCCCGCGCAGGTGACATCGCAAGCGTCCGCTCTTCCTAGAAGATCGAACAGGCAGAGACGGCCCCCCACGCGGCTACAATACGACCAGAACTTTAACCAAGTGCCTTGAAGATTGTTCGTATTATGCTTCTTTTGTTTTTTTTTTTCAGAAGAAGGTTGTATCGCCATGTGATAAGGCATGCGCAGAAGTCTTCTGTATTTTAGTTACTCCGCGCAAGATACGCCCTTTCTCTTGTTCCTTAGCCACACGTGTTGGCCTGCCTATATAATCAAGCCTCAAATAAAGGTGGCGTTCCTTTTTCGCTCATCAGATCATCATCATCAGATCATCAGCCTGTTGCTACATCAAATGCAGCACAACGATACATCAGCCAAAGCATGACGTGGAAGTGAGAGGAGCGTCTCACCCAAGTTCGGGTGTACTCCATGAAGCAGAAGATAGCTTCGCGGGAGTGGAACAGAAGCGCTCCATTTGGGATGGCTTGTACTCTGGGGCTTATGGGGGGCCAGTACAGTTAATAAAGAGGCAAGAGGTCCTCAAAAGTGCTCTCACGAAAGAGCGTGTATTAGTGACAATGCAGAGTATTCTCTAGTAAACTCAAAGCCGAATGTCAGCAGTTATTTATGTGGACTGCTGGATGCGGCGGCCTGGGACATGGGCTCGGTCTATGGGGACCAACTCGAGTCGCATAGAATTTCGACATCAGGTTCCAATGGTAGTGAAGACGGTGATGTGTCGTGCGGTGCAGAGGCAGACAGCCGAGGTAGTGGGAGGAACCGTGATGAGTTCCATGATGCCAACAGCATCTTTCAGAGCAAGGAAGGCGAACGCTCCGTTGAGAAGATATTGGGCTTTGGATCCTGTAGGAAGTCAAGTAGAACTGACGAAGAAGTAAGAAGGCCTCTAGACGGTGGTGATGAATGTCACACACACTTGGATATGGAGGTTGCCATTATTGAGTGCGTGTCACCAGTTGGGGACACATGCGGAGCGGGCATGGCGGAGTCAAGGAGGTTATATATTATTTTTCTGGAGTGGAAGCGGCCCGCCGAAAGTGAAGCTGCCGCCGCCATCTTGCTCAAGGAAAGAGTAGCAGACGACCACACAGACGGCGGAGCGCGTAGACAGCGCGACGCTATTTCGTGGTGTTTAAACACCAGTGTCATGTTTTTTCAGCATCTAAATATCTAAGAAGGCAACGGTGACTTCGTGCATCGCTTTCGGCTGCACAAATCGCGTTAAGAAGAAGCCTCGACGAACATTTCACGTGTAAGTCTTTCTCACTTTCTTCACGTACGGCTGCCCGTTTTCAGTGCATTTCGCTAAGTAGAGGACAATTTTAAACGTTCGGATCCGTATATTACATCCATACGCCTGCATGAAAGTTAACTGTAAGCTTAAAATACTTGCTAGTGCTTTGTTTTCAGATGCGTGCGTACATGATTTGCCATGTGCTCGAGTTCTGATAAAACACACGCAAGATCTAGTGCGCGTATTGGTTCGTCCCTGGAGTGTTTTTATACGAACTTTAGAGGAAGGGCATCTTTCCGCAGCATAGACTTAGAATTTGTTATGTGTACGTGTTGACGAATGCGCAAATGCAGCGAGCACGTACGGCGTACGTGTTTCTCCGTGCTACTGGTTTCAAAAATGAAGAAAAAAATAAAAAATGACTGTGTGTAGCTTTCTGACTGACAGCATGTGGTGTTCGGAGGGATGGATGGAAAGCCTAAAACAGGCACTCGATAGATCACCTCTGCTCTGTTGACATCGAACAACCCAACCTTTCTCTTCAGCATTTAACGAAATTCTGGTGCATGCTTTTCGGCATGCCTAACGTCACGACTAAATGAGAACGTTTTCCGAACGCACCCAACGGGCCTTGATAGACGCGGATCTTAGAAGACTTCACAAACGCTAAGAGCAACGAACCAATTTGGAAACGTACGTGGAATACTAAAAAAAGCACGTGGTTAGTTAAGGCAAGATGCGGAAATAACGCGCTGTACTCAATGGGTTTGATACATGTTTAAATGAAGGGCACAAATGCATTTTCCGTCAGCTGGCAGTCGCAGAGTGCCATATATTTGCGCTATATCGCGTGACCGCATCATAAAAACCGTTTCTACTAACAAACGAAGTAAACCAGCAAGTACTATTTGCATACAACCTCTGAGTCAGCTGTCTTCTTTTGTTTTCCTCGACACCTGCAGCTGAGTACAGACGCGGGAATTTTTTTTCTCATCTAGAAAACGCCGTTGGCAGTTGGCATAAGCATAAAGTTGGTTTCTGTCTCAATGTTTCATCGTGAAGTTGCAAAACAAGTCCAGCGCCTATCTTAATACATTGCAGTCTATGGCGCGCCCGCGTACTTTTTCCTCTAGTAACGTGGCCGCCGCTGGCATCACATGGCCCCGTGCAGGCGGCCGCAGGGACTTCCACTCCCGAAGTTTAATGGAACCTCCTTGGGTGGAGCGTCATGCGGATGACCTCGTGGTGAGAGAAGGTTCTTCTGAGGACGATGCAAATGGCGTTCGTCCGAGTGAGGAGGAAAATAGTGCCAGAGTGCTACTCCTAGAATTTGCAGCACAGCAGAATGAGGTCATGGTTCCGTATGCTGGTGTGCCAGAAGTTGATGCTGGTTTGCAAGTGCAGTACTTACAAAGTATCGCGGATGTGAACGGGCATCCTGTCGCAATCACCTGCTGCACAAACATTTTCGGATAAGGCTGTGCAGAGCATAGGCATGATGGAAGGCGTCGCTGGAACACTGCATGGTGGGTGCACGAGGCAGCACATATGCACTCATTGCTGGGATAGGGCTCTCACATCGGATACGACCCCGATTGTTTTCGTGTTCCCTTGCAGACAGACAACGGATGCGCAACGCGTCAAAGCGTTTGTAGAACTATCCCCAGCTAAGCACATGAAAGAATATTCGTATGGTATGGGGTGCAATTACTTAGCTCCCTTTCCAGTATCCTGTAGCTTTTCTCGGGTGTCGATGGCGAACATGGAATAACTTTTCTTATCAATTTTGCAAGGCTTTTACTTGTAAATATGTTTTTGGTACAAAAGGTAGCGGATAAGTTGGTTCAGTGATAATCTGGAATCTAAGCCATATTTGCTACATATTGTCACGAGCCTTCAGGGGCGTTGTAGGGTTGCTGGTAGCTGGGGGGCTAGCTTCGGCCAAACGACGTCCGTCGGGGCTGGCTCTCAAGCGGGGAAGAAGTGCGCGGTCTTCTTTGTTCTCGTCGGCTAGCGCCATTTCAGTCTTCGACCCACTACACGCAGGTGGCATTATCCCCCTTCGCGGAAAAAAAAAGCAGTATTGCCTGGATGCCACAACACAGTCCGAAATACACGAACGGAAACTACTAAAGAAGCAAGAGCTACAAACGCGCAACGTAAGGTTTCATGCGCACAACATGAACAACATCAGAACTCGGTGGGCTTTGGTTCCTGGTCTGTGTCTGCGGCGTCCTATGCGGGACCACCTCGTAGTTCACGTCGCTGGTGCGGCGTAGGACTGTATAAGGACCAAAGTACCGGCTTAGTAGCTTCTCACAAAGGCCGCGGCGACGCACGGGGGTCCACACCCATACTTGGTCTCCGGGGTTGTAGGATACTGCTCGGCGACCAATGTTGTAGCGCCGGGCGTCTGCTTGCTGCTGCTGACCGATGTGGAGCCGTGCGAGCTGCCTAGCTTCCTCGGCACGCTCTGCAAATTCCTCTGCGTCAGGCGTCAGCCGGTCAGCGTCTTGACATGGCAGCATAGCGTCCAGCATAGCCTGCACTTCCCGACCGTAAAGAAGGCGAAATGGTGTAAATCGCGTCGTCTCTTGCGCTGCGGTGTTATACGCGAAGGTCACGTAAGGCAAGATCCGGTCCCATGTTTTATGTTGAACGTCGATGTACATGAAGATCATGTCTGTAACGGCCTTGTTTAAACGCTCGGTGAGCCCGTTGGTCTGTGGATGGTAGGCTGTCGTCTTGCGATGTCTAGTGTTACTGAGTTCAAAGACTTCTTCTGTAAGCTGCGCGGTGAATGCTGTCCCCCTGTCCGTTATCACAGTGGATGGAGCACCGTGCCGCATTACGATGTGGCGCATGAAGAATTGCGCTACTTCAGAAGCCGTAGCTCGTGGTATTGCCTGGGTCTCGGCATAGCGCGTTAAATAATCAGTAGCGACGATTACCCATTTGTTTCCATCGGCAGACAAAGGAAATGGTCCGAGAATGTCCATGCCCACTTGGTCGAAGGGTGTGCGAGGAGGTTCAATTGGCTGAAGCAAGCCAGCCGGCTTAAGGGAAGGTGTCTTTCGGCGCTGGCATTCACGACAGCTTTTAAACGTAGTCTTTGACGCTGGCCGAAAGCCCAGGCCAATAATATATCTCACTCACTCTGGCGAGTGTTCGCGAGAAGCCTAAATGGCCAGATGTGGGCTCGTCGTGGCAAGCAAAGAGCACGTCGTCTCGCATGTCCCTTGGCACTACGAGGAGGTAGGCACGGCTGTTCGAACGGGCGTTCTTCTTATACAATACGTTGTCTCGCATACAGAAAGACGTCATGGAGCGGGAAAGATGACGTGGTATGGTGGCATCGCGGCCCTCTAGGTGGTCTATGATCGGTCGGAGGTCCGCGTCGTCTCGCTGCCGTCTGATCAAGTCCGCTGAGCTAATGGCGCCAAGGAAACCATCATCGTCATCGTCCTCTGCTTCCCGACTGACCGGGTGCATAGGTGCGCGCGACAATGTGTCAGCGTCCTCGTGCTTACGGCCAGACTTATACACGATGGTGACGTCAAATTCTTGTAGCCGCAAGCTCCACCGTGCGAGTCGTCCTGAGGGGTCGCGCATGCTTGCCAACCAACAAAGCGCATGGTGGTCCGTCACTACTTTGAAAGGACGACCATAAAGGTAGGGGCGAAACTTGGTGATCGCCCACACGACTGCGAGGCACTCTTTCTCCGTAGCCGAATAATTCGCCTCAGCACGGGATAGTGAGCGGCTGGCATAGGCTATGACGCTTTCGGCACCATCCTGACGCTGGACGAGCACAGCGCCAAGACCAATGTTACTGGCGTCGGTGTGCACCTCTGTATCAGCATCATCGTCAAAATGAGCGAGAACGGGTGCTGTTTGCATTCGCTGTCGTAGTTCAGCAAAGGCAGCCTGTTGCTCATTATCCCAGACAAAAGGCGTGTCGTCACGTGTAAGGCGTGTGAGGGGTTCAGCGATCCTCGAAAAGCCGTGGATGAACCTGCGATAGTAGGCGCACAAACCAAGGAAGCGACGGACGGCCTTCTTATCGGTAGGAGCAGGAAATGCGGCTACAGCGGCAAGCTTGTCTGGATCAGGCCGGACACCTTCGGCGCTTACCACATGCCCGAGAAACTTGAGCTCCTCATAGCCAAAGTGACACTTCTCTGGCTTAAGTGTAAGATCAGCCGACTGGATAGCTGTTAGCACAGTCCGCAGGCGGTGGAGATGCTGCTCGAACGTTTCAGAAAAAACTACGACATCGTCCAGATAGACAAGACAAGTCTGCCACTTCAGTCCACTGAGTACAGTGTCCATCATGCGCTGGAATGTTGCTGGCGCTGAGCACAAACCAAAAGGAAGCACTCGAAATTCGTAGAGACCGTCTGGAGTTACGAAGGCTGTTTTCTCGCGGTCTCGCTCGTCTACCTCGATTTGCCAATACCCGCTTTTTAGATCGAGAGAAGAAAAATAGCGGGCATGCCGTAGTCTGTCCAACGAATCATCGATACGTGGCAGCGGGTACACGTCCTTTTTAGTCACGTTGTTAAGCTTTCGATAGTCGACGCAGAAACGTAGCGTTCCATCTTTCTTTTTCACTAGGACTACCGGAGACGACCATGGGCTGCTGGAAGGTTCGATGACGCCGTCATCAAGCATCTCTCGGACCTGCGTACGTATGGCTTCACGTTCTTTTGCCGACACGCGGTAAGGCTGCTGGTGTATCGGTCGCGCATCCTCGTACGTGATGATCCTATGCCGAGTGATGGAAGTCTGGCGCACCTTTGAAGAACTTGCGAAGCAGGTTCTAAATTCCAGCAAGAGTTTCCGCATGGACGTCTGGTTATCAATTGACAGACCCGGATTTATGTCGACGTGACTCAGAGCTTCGTCTGCGTTCTCGATCACTTCCGACGTGAAACAGCCGCTAACGTTCGCTACTTCGTCTGCAAACGCTATCGAAGTGCCCCGGAAGAGGTGCCGATGCTCGTTGCTAAAGTTGGTAACCAGCAATTGCGATCGGCCGTCACGGAGCTGTATAACACTTCTCGCCACGCAGACACCTTGCTTCAGTAGGTGCTCCAAGTTGGTCTCAGCCACCGCTTCACCATCGGGCAAGCCACAGCATGTAACATCGACCATGACACTTGTTCGTGGAGGAAGCGTTACGCTCTCTGCAGTGACACGAAGCACGTCGGCACGCCGTTGGTCGTCCTGGAAGTCAATTGCTCGCCTGGCCGAGAATGTGATACGACGCTCTTGGAGATCAATAACAGCACCGTACTCCTGCAGGAAATCAACTCCAAGAATAACGTCGCGGGAGCATTCGCGAAGGACCAGGCAGTTGGCTACGAATGTATATCTGTCAATTTGAACTCTAATCGTGCAGGCGCCCAGTGGGTTTACGACGTGGCCACCCGCCGTCCGAATCTGCGTATTATGCCAAGGCGTGATTACTTTCTTCAGCTGCGTCGCGATTTTCCCGCTCAAAATGGAATAGTCTGCACCGGTGTCCACTAATGCACTAACCGCGTATCCGTCAATCGTCACTGGTATGTCAAGAGAAAGCCGGTCGTCGCGTGAAAGAGTAGGCGCCGGAGGATCGGGAGCTTTTCGATTCTGCGTCAATCGGAGGTCTTCAGCATTTCGATCGTCAGCGATCCCGCCCCCAGAGGTCGCTTCGGTTAGTTTTCCCGGCGGGGACTGGGGGACCGCGCGGTAGGATACCGCTGCGGCGGCGATGAAAATCGCCTCGGCGATGGTGAGCGCGACTGTCGCCCGGCAGGCGGCTGGTGGTGCTGCTGAGAAAGGTAGTCCTCAATGTCCCGAGGCCGCTGGCCGTATCGAGGTGGCGGCGAGTACGCAGAAAAGCCACGCAGTCCAAGGCGGCGGTATGGGCACTGGCGGTACAAGTGGTCAGCTTCGCCGCAGTGGTAGCAGAGGGGCCGACGATCAGGGGTGCGCCAAACATCCGACTTGCGAGGGGGCATTCGTCGATCGTCGATGTACTGGACCGCCTGCTCCGAACGATAGGCGACAGGGGCGGCATGGACGAAGGTGCCGTAGTACGGCATCGGCTGTGCCGGCTGGAGTGCCACTGTCGGAGGTACACGAGTGAACTGCGGCGGAGGAGAAGCAGGACGGCTCAGGGCCTCTGCGTAGGATGCACGAGGGTAGTCAGCCGGAGCTTGCGGTGTGTTTTGGCGAGGCAGGGTGTCGCGTTGCTCACGGAGAACCTGATGCAGCTCTTCCTTGATGACGTTCGCAACAGAGTTGACGGTGGGCGAAGGTGTTGCGGCGCACTTTTGCAACTCCTCACGCACTATGGAACGGATGAGTTCCCGAAGGTAGTCAGTGCTGCTTCCGATTCCAGTGAAAATGTCAGCGGTGGACATACTACTCACTTGCCGTTCGTACAGGTTGGACCGCTGCAGGAGCGTTTTTTTCCATAGTGACAGCCTCCGCCAGGAATTCCGCGACCGTCTTTGGAGGGCTCCTCACGAGACCAGCGAAGAGCTGCTCCTTGACTCCGCGCATCAAATGACGCAACTTTTTGTCCTCTGCCATCCTTGGGTCAGCTCGTCGGAAGAGGCGCGTCATGTCCTCGACGTATGCAGTCACCGTTTCGTTTGGCAACTGTACGCGGGCTTGGATTGCTCGTTCCGCTCGTTCGTGCCGATCGGCGCTAATGTAAGCCTCCAGGATGCAGCGGCAAAATTCGGGCCATGACGTCAGCTGCTCCTCGCGGTTCTGAAACCAGGTGCGCGCTCCGTCCTCCAAGTAAAAATAGACGTGCCTCAGTTTTGCCGGATTGTCCCATTGATTCAAGGCAGCCACGCGCTCAAAGTCGACCAACCAGTCTTCGACGTCTTCGAAAACTGCGCCGCGGAACGTTGTCGGTACACGTGGGCTTTCCAGTGTGTAGCGGTTTGACGCCGCGTTCTCCACACCGGTTTGGATGGTTTGGACGGAAGCGCTGGCCATACCTGTTGAAATGGTAGGGAGAGTACCGTCGACTTCAGGAGGCAGTCCTCTGATTCTGCGGCTGGCTCGGTGCACGGGAGTGTTGATAGGTACTGGGCTTGTGGAGCGACTCCCTGGAGGGGTCTGCAACATCCGATATGGTTACCCAGCACCTCCACCAGTTGTCACGAGCCTTCAGGGGCGTTGTAGGGTTGCTGGTAGCTGGGGGGCTAGCTTCGGCCAAAAGACGTCCGTCGGGGCTGGCTCTCAAGCGGGGAAGAAGCGCGCGGTCTTCTTTGTTCTCGTCGGCTAGCGCCATTTCAGTCTTCGACCCACTACACGCAGGTGGCAATATCATCTTGAATAGCACGATTTATGCACCTGCAGGCAACAAACAGTGATACTGAAATAGATGAATATATGGCTTTCTTGTGTGTTGCTTTGTTTGAGTGTGAACTTTTACGGAGGACATTCACCACATGTGTTATGTTCATAGGTGCGGTGCAGTGCAGTGTGCTTGAGTGGACCAGCGTTGACTACGGCTAAGACGTAGCTAGAAAGTTATTTTAATTAAAAAAAAACTTTTTCCCGAAGGATGGGCATGTGTGATGGAGTGAAGTGGCCGTGCGGGGCAAAGTGCAGTGTGTTTGAAGTGCGCGCCACCGATTCCATCAACGAAGACAACGACGAAGCAATGCGTCATCGCGCGTGGTGGCGTGAAGCCCTTCGGCGAATGAGGAGGCGACACGACTAAAATAAAAACTTGGACCATCTCCCCGAAGGGAACCCTGATGGGATGCGAAGCAGCAGCGTTGCGCACGGGTGGCGTCACGGGTTGAACGGCGCTAACGCGGGTGCTGGAAGAAGTTTGAAGCGAAACTCGTTGTAGCGTTTACTGTTGTAAACATTTGTTTGAAACGCAGACACGGGAGGCGAGCGGGCGTTGGAGCCGGCAGCTTCGGGCGCTCAGGCGGGTGAGGGAGAGAGTGACGTACGCGCGCACTTGCGAGGGAAGCGTGCGAGGGGAGCGTGACCTACTTGGCACCGCTCCAACACCTGCGCCGAGGGAAGCGCGTTGCCTCGCGCTTGTGCGGAGGATGATGATGATGATGATCGTGGTACGGAGGGACAGCGTTATACAGGCTAGTCAAAGAGCTGCTTCGCATCTAATGAGAGAGAGCCACGGGTTCGCAAGAAAAGCCAGGCAGACGTGGCTGGGCCATCAAGGAACCAGGGCGCGGGAGCAGACACACGTCGGGTTGCGGACTCGAGATCTCGGCAGGCTCCCACCTGGGACCGTACCACCTCTCACTTCAGGCCTGGCGTGGGTGAAACGTCGCCAGGACTTTCCCGCCAGGCAATTCCGGCTGCCATCTCAGAGAGCGCAAGCCACCCGCCGAGTTCAACAGCGCAGACGCCGAACGCGCTTCAGGTCAACGGCCTCTACAGGGAGCAGCGTTCCTGACAGCAGCGTCGGGCTTCGCGTCTACCGTGCCGCCACAGCTTCGGCTGTCCCCTTCCTGCAGTCCCCTGCTGCAACAACTGATCACCGACTTGCCCGCCGGTGAACTTTTCCCGTTTTTAAAGACGATAGTCTTTCTTGGGATACTTCAACACAGATTCATCTGTCTGTCTGTCCTGTCTGTCTGTCTGCCTGTCTGCCTCTGTGTGTGTGTGTGTCTGTCCTGCTTTTAGATTCAGTAGAATAGACCGATGGATGGATGGATATTAGGAGCGTCCCCTTTCTCCGGCCACCGCCCCGTTATGGGCCCGGCCACTGGTGCCCGCTGGTGGCCCGGCCACCTTTTCGGAATACAGCGCCACCTATTGAGAAGGATGGGGACTATGAGACGGCCGCCATCAGTTGGTCGGACTCGCGGGCGCTACTAGTAGAGAACCGGTGAACGGCACCCCTAGCTCGCCGCAAAATCCTATCGCTTGTGGATTCGGTGACATGCCTGTGCATTGCTGCGTGCAGCTTTGCAAACAGCGAGGAGTATTAGGCGATGACGGCTCGAAGGCAAGTCTGCGTTTATACATTTCGTTAGCTTCCTATGTGTTACTTTTGCTAGCGCGCGTCTTACGTCGCTTTTGTCGACTTGCAGGTGTCGTTCTTCGCCTTCCCAAAGGACCAGCTTCTGAAAAAGAGATGGCTTGTTGCAATCAAACGCGACGAAGGAAAGTTGTTTGCCGTGACGAAGCACACAAAAGTGTGCTCGACACATTTCGCCAACGACGACTACTTGCCGAATGTAGTCGGCGGTCGGCGTTATCTTCGTGTTGACGCCGTACCGAGCGTGTTTGCGTTTGGAAAACCGCAGCGTCCAGCTAGAAGAAAGCCGAGGGACCGACAGCAGTGCGTCTCGCGAGCGCAACGGCTGTCCGCCATCGGTCAGGCTGGCAGCTCTGAGCTTGCGTTGGAAACAACGCTTTCTCCCGGTGGCGATGTCGCCGTGTCACGGGACTGCGCGACAGCAGATGAGGTTCTGGACGCCACCGAGTGCAGTGATAGTGCTTCAGCGCCAACCAGAGCGACGGACTTTCAAGAGCGCCAGGAAGTGTGTGGATGCACATGTGCAGCCACAGTGGTCAATCTGGAGGAGCAGCTGTGGCTAAAGAGCGACTTGGAAGCTAAAGAGCGACTTGGAAGCTAGAACCAAGGAGGTGAAGTCAGCAAAAGATGCGCTTTATAAAGCTGAAAGAGAGTGCGAAATAGTCACTATGGAAAACAAAAAACTTGATCAACAGAAAAGCAGGCGATTTTCAATCGAATGTTTCATGGACAGCCCTGAGGACATAAGCTTCTACACTGGGCTTCCCAACTTTGAATCATTCATGAGCTTTCTACGTTTGATAGACCCCGGTGAGAATGCAGAAAATATAAGAGTATGGTCTAGGAGCTACTTAGGTAGGCCAAGTAATGCAGGAAGGCCACACATGTTGACAGCCGAGGACCAGCTTTTTCTTGTTGTTGTGAGGCTGCGCCTCGGTCTCTTCGAAAGGGACCTAGCATACAGGTTCAAGGTGTCAGTTGCTACAGTTTCAAGAATATGCACCACATGGATCAGCTTCATTTATTTGCAAGTTGGCCAGATGGATCTATGGGTGAGCAGAGAGGACGTTGACAGAACTATGCCAGCCATTCTTAAAGAGCGATACCCAACAACAAGGGCCATTATTGACGCAACAGAACTGAGATGCGAAGTACCAAGCTCCCTGGTTCTTCAGTCAGCTACATACTCAACCTACAAATCAAATAATACAATGAAGGGTTTGGTTGTCGTTGCACCCGACGGCGCTATCACGTTTTTGTCAAAGCTATTTACAGGGTCAGTGTCAGACAAAGAGCTTGTCGAAAAAAGTGGTTTTTTAAACTACAGTTTCAGCCTGGCGACTCGGTAATGGCCGACAAGGGCTTCAAGATACAGGACCTGCTCAGCGCAAAAGGAGTTGCTTTGAACATTGCCCCTTTCCTGCAGAGGCAGCGCCTGACTGAAGAAGAAGTTAGAGCAACAGAAGAAATCGCAAGCCTCAGAATACATGTCGAGCGACGCATTCAGCGAATTAAGGCCTTCCACATTTTTGATAGTCCTATTCCACTGTCTATTGCACCAATCATCAGTGAAATTTGGGCATTGTGTGCATTCTTAAGCAATTTCCAAAGTCCTTTAATAGCAACGTAGGGTTTGCAGTAGCAACACTCTTGCTGCAGTCATGTACGTGTCGTGTCACTTCAGTGTAACATTGCAGGGACAACCAAGATGGCTCAGTGAAAGTCACGACTTTTACTCAAGTTGCAAGAAAAGAACACAAGGCTCTGTAGTATCAATTTTATAGACACATCAACAGTTCGAAAATCATCCTGTGCACTGCATCATAGGTCAGCAAACTCACTCATGAGTCGACTCATTCAGACTCAGATCGAGCTGTGAGTATGAGTGAGTCCGGTAGGGGAAAATTTTGGTGAATCCGAGTTCGAGTGAGCTTTCACAACATGAGTGCGTCTGAGTGAGTTAAAAAATTTTGCCGACCTATGCAGTGCATGACTTTTTTGCCAAGTACGGCAGAGGTGTCGAGAAATAAAAGCTGTCCAACTTCATTCTGCATTTCTTCCACTCAGATTCATTGAATCGAATTCTTTCGACAACCAGAAATTGTGGAGCATACACAACAAAGTCGCCCCAAGTCACCCCTGCAATTGCCATGTGCCCAAGCACCTGATAATAGTAACAGTGGGTGCGGTTCAGCCTATATGTGCCATTATTGTCCTTTATAAGGCATGAGCCTTGAATACATGGTTCTTTAAGGTCTTTCATTGAGTAGGGGCACTTGATTTCTACGATGCCATGAGGGTCCTGTTCCTCGGGGTCCCATACCACACGATCAGGAGAGGCACCAAGCCACGGGCATCCTGGGTCCACGACAAGGCCGCAGTGAAATGTCTGGATGTTGTGCCTGATGGTGCGCAGCGTTGTTTCGTATTTCTAAACAGCCACGGCTTCACTTGAAACTCCATACCTGAAACAGCAATATTTTGCAGGCTTAGTCATGCTTGCATTCTACGATACAATCAACATTTTGCAATGCATACAAGGTGTATACATATGTTAAACACAGCATGCAAAGCTACTTCCTTTTTCAAAGTTTCTTGAATACTGTGATAGCAGACACATGAGTGTGATTTGTTGATAACATTGCACCTGTGCATTCATTAGTGCAAATCACTTATAGCCACTGGTGTTTACTGGAAGCAGTGCTACGTATAGCAGATGTAAACAGGGCATAGGAAGTTACTTAACATGTACACTGTGTTACTGTACCATATCTTCTTGCTTTGTTACAAACCAACTTTTTCAATAAAATGTTCAACTCATACTTACTGTATGGCCCTTACTCGAGACAGATCTCTGTCAGTGGTGAGGTTTTGCAGGCCTTTCTCCGTCCACTTTTCACGAGAGACGGCAACACCAAAGTTAGATGCCGTTAAGCGGTCTTTGCGAGCAGCTCTCCATGTTGCACTTTGGCTCTGCTGGCGAGAGGTCTGCTCAAGCTTGCGAGCTTCGTCAACAGACATAACGCGAGCCTGCATATAAAGGTGCAGCACATGTTGGGGTTAACACAAAAAATGCCAATATAATCACACTTTACAATGCCTGGTTGCTAAAACGAACGAAAGTAGTTGTAGAAATCGGTTGATTAGTACAAGTTATGTTTATAGGACATGACAAAAGCACAAAATGGAAGAGCAGGTTCTACTTCGAAGTTATGCACAATATTCCTGTTTTTCCGTGCTTTATTTCATGCTACACGCATACTATGCATTGCCCCTACTGGTAAGAGGTAGGTTTAAGCCTGTTTTCTGTGCTTTGTGCCATTCCACATGCCAACAGGTATTTACATGCATGTGCTTGCCTCGATTACAGCTTGCTGCGTTGGTGGCAGGCCCACACACGACACAACAGTGGGCACAGTTTTTGAAAAAAGTGCTAGCTGCACGGGTGTCAGCTGCGTAGCTGAACCCTGCTGAATTTCTGGGCACAAATAAGTCGTGAAGTCGTGTGGCACAAGCGGTTTCTGGCTCCACAAGAGGCTGCCTACACATATGTCGCCAAACAAGCTGTCTGCTTTTGTCGGTGCTGTAGACTTCCAGTGCCCCAGAAGTGAACTCTTAGTATGCGCAGCCATCTCGATTGCAAACTGTTTTGCAGCTTCTTGAACGTCTTCTAGGAACCTCGGCCTTTTTCTGGCTTCATAAAGACGCGACTGGAGCGGGTTAGACACACCCTCTGGCCTTGCGGCTCTCCAATCAATGTCATCAACGCTGGAAGCCGGTATTTTCTGCCCCGGGGCCGCCTCCACATTTGAGGAAGTTCCGTACATGACAGTTCTGGCGGAGGCTCCTCATACCCATTTGTGATAAGGAGCACAAGGACTGTCGACAGTCCCATTACATGGTGACATGCTCCATTTTCTCCGGCGGCGCATTCGCATACGCATTCTCGCACGTAGCCATCATGTGTCAGTGCGGCGGACACGGTGTACGGTGTTGCCGTCTTCTTCTGGCTCCTGAAGCACTTCGCGCGTACGTGCACAAGTGTGGAATAACTGCATCGGAGTAAGAAGGACGAGTTAACTTCTGCTGTCGCCAGCAAAGCACATACGCGCAACAGGCATTACAGATGTATCGAGTTAGATTTCATGCATGGCAGGTCACTTCGTACACACGAGCTAGTCAGACCGCGTGCCTCGCGAACTGCCGTTGTAGTAACCTTTAACCACACCACCAGTGAACATGCGAAAAGAAAACGACTGTGAGAGTACTTACTTGGTTGTGTCTGCACGTGTTTCTATGGTCGAGCATTGAACGTAGCTTTCTGCGACGAACTTGTGGCTCCGCAGTTCGTTGCGGTTTCCGGCGCTTTTGGACGTTCGATAGGCCTCTACTTTGCCTATATCAAGGCTTTTTGGTATAATCAGAGTCCTTCAATACTTTTCTGGTCACGAAACTCCTCCGTAACGCTATGGGGCGATCTTTCTATGTCGCCGCAGCGGCCTCGCGGCGGCGCTACGAGCTCGCGGGGGGCATTGCGGAGAGCTTCGCCAGGCCCGGGAAAGTCTCAAGTTCCCGCGATCGCCACGGAGGGCGAAAAAATCAACCGCGGCGCGTTCCATCGAGTTGCGCGCAAAGTGGAGCTACTGACTCCTCTTTTAGCGGTCGGATACTTTAGTTTGCATTTTCTCTGCTAGGGGCGCTCAACGTGAGCAAAAAATTGATATAAAAACGTATTTAAAGTATTTGACAAGCTTGGTTACAGTGTCATTTTTCATAAAGTAAGTAAAGATGTGTTTTTCTTGGACTTCATGCATAACGTACGTGCTTGAGTCTAAGTTTTGAGATTACACTGACGTGCGATGAGCAGCAGCCCATTGGTATCGATTGAGTTTCGGCCGCTTGTTTGATTCAAATTGTACCGCGGTCATTTCCTTCGACCACGCACGTTCGCTTTACGTTACCTTGTTTAGATAGCCGCTGCCACACAGCGAACGTGTCTAACAACGGTGAATTTTACCAGCTGCGAGAGTTCACTGGCATAACGGTTGCATAGCTTTCGCGTGAAAAATTGATTGCCAGAACTGAGCACAGTGCCGGAAGACAACCTAGGAAAACGGATTGATCTTGCACCATGTGGCCATAAGCACCGGTGAGTAAAAATGCGCTGCTGTGCATCTTCAACACTGATTATTGTTAAACCTGCGTCACACGCGCACATTTGATCACCATCAGGGCGGATTTCGATTACGCTCGATGGTGTTTCAGCTGCTGCTATATGGTTATTCATGAGCGTGATCAGGCCCGATAGGAATCGTGTGATGATCGCGATCTGGAAGCCATATCACGATTTGTCTAATGTCAGCGCCAAACTCGATCCAGATCAGTCCTGGTCGCGATCAAAAGTGCCCGTGTAACACCGCTATTGCTTGCAAAACGGCTAAAGAACACATTTCATGAAGTGTTATTATTTGTGCAGCTAATCAGAAGCACGGCTTCTGCGTATCAATGATGTTGTATAAGAATGTTTATTTAAATATCTCACAAATGTATAAATATCTTTACCGTGAAACATCTGTTACGGACCACAGCATCAGCTTTGCCTCCCTCTGCCAAGTGAGTTATAGCAGGAAATGCACATACATCCATGGTATGTTAGAGGCAAATGTACATAAGAGTATGGAGAAGGAATTCTATATTTCAATATACAAAATAGGTTCATAAGCGTTAATAGTGCATGTTTATGCAGTGGGACAATTTAATTGCTTGCTAAAGAAACAAATGTCCCTTGAGTGAGGCTTGGCTAAGCGCATCACTGAAATAGATGCTCAAAGAAATCTTGCATGCATGCTATTCATGTTTGCAGCATTGTTGTATGCATTGTTAGACATAAATTACAAAGTTATCCATGCTTCTAACATAGTAACAGTGGCTCTTTCTTTTTTTGTTTATCAACCACAGCCTTCAAGAAACTGCGCATATCTGCACACACTTAGCTGCTGTAATCTCTGAACCTACCTCAAGTCAGCAGAGATTGTGTTGCCAATGGAAGTAACCTCAGGGACCGAAAATCCTCACACGGTATGTTTGTGGACATTTAATTTATGGTTATGCTTCGCTTATTTATTAGACCGAGATTTGGCTCACCATTTCTTTTTTATGGCTTCCTCATGACCTCGTTTATTTTTTCTATTCAGGACAATGGACAACAAAAGGATTGTTAGTTTTCAAGCCACC
This sequence comes from Hyalomma asiaticum, assembly GCA_013339685.2. Lineage (NCBI taxonomy): Eukaryota > Metazoa > Arthropoda > Arachnida > Ixodida > Ixodidae > Hyalomma > Hyalomma asiaticum. The sequence goes on from JABSTT010001684.1 coordinate 117,609, forward strand.
CTTACCAAGGCGCAAGAAGCTCAAAAGTCGCCATAGCGAAGAGAGGTTTTCCTGAACTCCATCCATCACCAAAAACAGTTTACAAGCTCAACATGTGAAAGGAATGGGAACTGTACACCAAAATGCAGCAGTAGTATGTGGTATGTTAAACCAGTGCAAGACTGGCTGCACAAGTGATTTTTGATGCAAGAAGTAACCAGCGCAAGGGAAATGTGCCGGCTTAGGATTCCTTGGATAGTGACTGTCGCATGGTATCCTTCTGTAAGTGTGTGTCCACATTTGTATAGAGGATTGCATATAACATGGTGCAAAACAAGCCAGCAGTAGCGTGTCTGAGTGCAGCATTACTTCATTGCACTGAGTGTAGATTGTTGTAAATGTGAACATTATTTTGCACAGCAATGCCAAGGAATGATACCGTAAGGCATAATGCTGTCTTCTCGTGAGCTACATTGTGAAAGTTTTTGAAAGTGAAAAATGTGTACAGGCACTTGACCCTTTGTTAAAAGAGACATGCTATGTAGTGGTCACCTGGAGAATAACAGCCATGACTCTACTCCCAAGTACAGTTTGATTATTAGGGCAGAAGGAAAGCTGCACATAAAATTTTAGGTAGTATTTTGTTATACAGGCTGTGTAATTTGTCATGCATTTACAAAGGTCATTCCTAGTTGCAGTGAATGAATTCTTCTGGTCTGTTAAAGGGCTTATGTGAGGAGAGACATCCCATCCACAAAGCACTGTTGCATGTGTGCAAGCAACTTGTTTTTTGTGCGAGGTTCAGTCACAGGAATACGGCAAATAATAAAATCAGGTCCAGACAAGAGACCTAAAGTACGACATAAAGTTTTAAAAAGTAAGTTTATACAGTACACAGAAGAGGTAACTCAGATCTCGTTAGAGCTGTTTCGCTAGCATTTGCTTGTATTTTATATTTGAAAGTGTACTGAGTGCTATTTCTTTGAACTACTATGCAGCTCAAAAAGGCCCGTTTTGAGCAGAGATTTCCCTATAGAACCCCTAGAGAAGGTGTTCACACCTCGTCTTTCTAACCAAACCCCCTTAATTTCTAAATGTTTGTAACGAGTTCAAAATATCTGGTGCTCCACACCTCCCACTGATGTCTAGACCCACCTCCTAATTTCAGTTCCTGGGGAAACCTCTGGTTTTGTGTGACACCCATGCTAAGAGTGAGGCACAGCTAAAGGGTAGTGAAGAATAAAACTGTAAATCTAGCAGCCACTCTGACGATTATGCACTCACAGAACCAGGAAAGATTGACTCATTTACTTATCAGTTGATCAGCAATGGACAAGCAAGGGTATAGCTTGATCTTTGCAAACTGTCTTCTGTAACGGCCTTGAGAAATATGTGTGCCAGCTGAAATGTTTGCTTCGGACTGAGGCTTTCGTTGCTAGCCAACTGTCACTTGATTCAAGTGTTTATACCACAGCAAACCCTTCACCTCTTTCGAATACATAAACCAAATTAATCTTTCAACGGGATAACGTAAAGTAAATTTTGCTTTACAAGTGCTATATAATATACGAGTTGAGAAGCACTGGAAGATGAGCTAGTTAGTAGCAGTTTGGTTGTAACAAAACAGTTCAGACAGGGACGCAGGAGAAGGGAAACTGAACGCAATATCAAGATCACAGAGTATGTACACAAAAATAGTGGTTTATTATCACTTTTTTTATTTTTTTTTCAAAGCTATGTGCCCCTCGCCAAGTGTTGTCAAAATAGTGTATCAGGATAATCTGCTGACACTACACCTTTGGCGAAATTTTGGTGCTGCCTGTTTAATAACGCCAAAATCAATAAACACAGACTTGTAGAGTGAGACGGGCGACAGCGTGCACAAATACAGTATGTATACAGTGCTATGCGATTGAAACGTGATACTCGAATCGCGCGATGGCCGGCGCATTCCGTGCTATTGGAGCGCGTTTGATAATGACATAGGAACCGAAGTGAATCACAATGCTTCAGAAAGCCTACTGTTTTCATTGAGTACACCAACGAATCAGCTCGATGGCCTCAGAGCAAAGCGACGACGCAGAAGACATCGTCAGCCGCGCGCTTCGAGTACTGCGTTTCAAGGGACGCCCAGCGTAAACATGGTTGTCTGAAACATCGCTCTGCTTACGAACAGAATGAGATAAATTTCAGCTTGTAATTTTATCAAACAGACGGATATTTATGTTGCTTGTACGTTCAAATCTGTCAGCGACAGCATTGCTCGCTTATATGTATGCTGCATCCATCACGATTGCCAATAAACGACGTAAGCTTACTTGCTTGGTGCGTTTATTGCCAGTTGAGGCCTCTAGGTCACCTGGCGACATAGCAGAAATATTTGTACTCGTATTAGAGTACTGTACCCGAGAATAACGCCTCGGGACAGCAGTAACCGCATGCCTAGGACCAGCGAGCGAGCAGCGCGTCCAGCCGCACGCAGCAGCAACGCAACCGCCATATTGTATTACGTGGTGATGATGATAGCTTGCGCAGCGCCATCTCTCGGTCGTATACTTTAGTTCACGACGCCACCGCTACCCTTATTTTCGTTGCACTGTCAAAGGTACAGTTTTCCTTCTCTACGTTGGTCATAGTATAGGTGTTCTGTGGCTTCGCTGCGTAGGGAGAGCTGGGGGCCTGAGGAATCCGGTAGCATCTGCGTTCAGCCTTCCCCGTTTTTCTCAATTTGTGCTACTGACAACTGTTGTATACGAAGGCGCGGATGGTGTACGTGAGGGATGATGCCCAAAACTTGTGTTCCGGGGTGTCGCTCCGGCTATAGAGGCACGAGTGAAAACGTGTCGTAGTTTGGTTTACCAAGGGACGGTGATGACAGAGATAAGTGGAAACGTGCGATACCGCGACAGGAAGCTGGAGGATTTACCTTCGAATCGGAGCACGTTAGAGTGTGCGAGAAACAGTTTGACTCCACCGACGTTATTCGAACGGACGACTTTGTAGTCAATGGTGAAAATGTGTCGCTGCAACGCGAAAAGGCACGGTTGCGGGGCGGCGCCGTTCCTCGGCTGTTCGAATGATTGCCGGCGTACATGAGCTAGCCGAAACCGCGAATCCCGGTCAGCGAGGATGTTCTCAAACGTGATGTTCTCAAACATCTGCAGTGAAGTTAGCCATCATAGTGAGGTATGGACTCAATGGGCGTTAGTGTTTCCTCAGCTTGAAACGCTTTTGGGTATTTTGCCCCATGTCTCATTTTTCGCGTTCAGAATAAATCGAAAGTGCAACAGACCTCTTGTGAACACGTGTGCTTGTTTTCTCTAAATTAGTAAAACAGGGTTTCGTTTAACTTAATCAAGTCTCCCCTTGCATTCCTCATCAAGAAAATTGTTGCATAACGCCGCGCAAACGTACCCCATCCAAGCAGTCTAAGTAACGCACGTTGTGATTTGTGGAAGTGCCGCCAGCGCAAACATGTAGTACCCGAGCGCCCTTGCGTAGCTGCAATGCAAAGTGCGGCTCACTTTAGCTCGTGCAATGTTCATGTGACATGAAGTTGTCAAATTTACCAGTAGGAAATGAAAAGAACGTGGTTGCAAACCTTAGAGATCGGTGGGTATTTGCGCAGCACACGGACGTTACCTTGCGAAAGCTTCGTCATTCCCGATTTCAAGTGTTGCCGAAGCCCTGTGAGGTAAGCTAAAGCGGACTGAATAAAGGTTTTATAAACTGTAAACAGCAATGCAAGGTTTTTCTTTTTCGTAATGCGGTCGTGTTAAACTCCCGCCGCGTAGGCGTTCTGATCGTAAATAGCACGATCGGCGCTGGCTGAACTCTCGCTGTGAGACTTAAGTTTGCGAGTTCGTGGGGTTTGTGAGGCCTGCGAAGTGCCACAATTCTAAATAAACAACCTGTGCCTGAATAAGTACTCTCTTTCTCCACCGCCTGAGGTGAGGTACCGTACTGGAACGACATATAAAAACACTGCCGCGTCGGTACGACTGGATCCATCGCAGTCATGTAATTTTTGAAAAAATACGCGAAAGTAAGTTTTTCAGACGCGTATGCATCAATTGCATAGTATGGCAGGTGAAATAATAGTGATAGTTCATTTATAGCGGTTTCGTGCAAGAAAAGATACTGCCGCGAACCGGCGCAGCATTCAGCCGCGCGCAGAGCGCGCGCGCGGATGCCCCCGCATTGACCGTGGCGACCCTAGCGGCGACTTCTGTCCCTGTATGAAACTTCGGGCGGAGTTTCGTGACCAGAAAAGTATTGAAGGACTCTGGTATAATGGTCAGGCTCTTGGTCCACGACATGATGCCGCTGCGCCCCAACTCTCAGAAAAAACATAAGCCGCCAACCAATTTCGACCGCGCACTAGAACGGGACACCTAAAAAAAGCACTGCCTCCCGTACGCACCGAACAACGCCGCGCACTCCGACCAACTGATGGCAGACAGCATATAGAGTGATGAGTAGCAGAGCCGAAGTGCCTCTTGAATCAGTGTCGCCAGACTGAATTAGGAAAGGGGTCTATTGCGGAAGGTTAACCCCTTCCTCAACGACCACCCGTCTTGAACTGGTAGTTTCGTTCATACTTGTGAACACAGTCGACGAAAAAGCAAATATTACGCATATCTTAGGCGCAACATCAATACGGAAGTATCAGATGGTGTGTTCCTTTAGTAGAAAATACATAGATGCGTAATTCTAAAGACTGCTTGTTAGGATGAGCAAAAGCGGACGTTTCCTACGCTTCGGTAAAACGACACGGTGCTGCCACCTACCAGTAGCTCTGCGTACTACGCAAGCTTCTTGCGTTTCCCGATATCGTAGCCAGATGGCGTCCACATCTCACGCAGCGCTGCCTTCATTTCGTCAATGCCAGCCACATGCGGCCGATTCAACGTAGAGGGGGCGCTGTCTGATTGTATTCCTTTTGCATGTTTTGTTCTGTCTACTCGATCTAATTGTTCGATCATTTTACTTCTAAATACATTCTTTGTTTACAAACATAAATCGCTTCATCGTTATTGCCCTGATGACGATTTTGTCATCGGTGTCATTCGAACCTAAACACGAGCGACTCGTTTCTAAGAGAGTTTTTGTCTTTGTTCGTCTTTCCACCCCGGCTCGTTACAATGATACGTCTTATGACAGCCTTTGCGGTGCTGGTATAAATGAAGTAGATATGCTCTGCTCTTAAGGTTAGTAATACTGGAGTAATCGGAGTAGAAGCTCACTGCGCAGTTTAGTACGGATTCGATGGGCCTGCTTAGGATAATTTGGGCTGGGTCGCAAGTTGCAGATGCGTTCTCTAACTTTGGTGGAATAAGTATTTTGTATGCTTGGAGTTTCACTTCCGGGGGAGCGGGATGTAAGTTACGACGAAGGTGACCGAGATCTCTGCATTGTTGATTATTCTATATAAGAGGACCAGCGCAGGTTCTGCATAATGGTAACACCAAGGCACTTAATGCAGTAGAGGGACAAGGGAGTTGAGCAATTAACAAGGTAATTGCTGGTGGGGAAGTTCTGGCGTCGGTGAAATGATAGAGGAGCAGTCTTGGCAGTGTTTTAGCTAGTCAGACTGAAGAATCGTCATCGTAATCATCAGCCTGTCTACGCCCACTGCAGGGCAAAGGCTTCTCCCATAGATCTCCAATTATCCCTGTCCTGTGCTAAATGGGCCCACTTTATCCCCGCAAATTTCCTGATCTCATCTGCCCATCTAACTTTCTGCCGCCCCCTGCCACACTTGTCCTCCTCCTCCTCCTCCTAGGAATCCACTCTGTTACCTTTAATGACCAACGGTTGTCTTGTGTTCGCATTACATGGCCCGCCCGCGCCCATTTATTCTTCTTAATTGCTATTAATATGTCCCTAACACGCGTTGGTTCCCTAACCCACTCCGCCTAACCCACTGAAGAGTCATCATCATCATCATCAGCCTATCTTATGTCCACTGCAGGACGAAGGCCTCTCCCAATCCTCTCCATTCTTGCCTGTCCTGCACGAGCTGATTCCATTTGACGGCTGCCAATTTCTTGGTTTCGTCCCCCAATCTTACTCTCTGTCGTCCTCGGCTACGCTTGCCCTATCTTGGTATCCATTCCGTCGTTCTAACTGTCCATCGGTTATCTATCCTTCTCATCACGTGACCTGCCCATGTCCATTTTTTCTTCTTAACGTCGGTTACTATGTCGGCGACTCCCGCCTGTTCTCTGACCCACTTGGCTTTCTTTCTATCTCTTAATGTAAGGCCTACCATTTTTCGTTCCATCGCCCGCTGCGCCGTTCTTAACTTCCTCTCGAGCTTCTTCGTAATTCTCCAAGTTTCTGCCCCGTATGCAGTAGTTATATAGTTTCCGCTTGAGTCAAAGTGGTCGATTTCCTTTCATGAATTGGGAATGTCTCCCGTACGCGCGCCATCCTATGTTTATTCTACGGTGGATTTCTTTTGTATGGGCGGGTTCTCCTGTCAGTAGCTGTCCTAGATATAGGTATTCTTCTACGACTTCTAATGTCGGGTTTCCGATCGTGAAGCCACGTTTCTTCGCCGTGCCACTTAGCATTATCCTTGTTTTCTGCATATTCACCCTCAACCCTACTTTGGAGCTTTCTCGGCTTAAGTCTTTAATCATCTTTTGCAGTACGTCGCCATTATTGCTAAAGAGTACTATGTCGTCTGCAAATCGTAAGTTACTTAGATATTCGCCGTTAATCCTTAGCCCTGTCTCGTCCCAGTCTAGTCTTTTGAAGATTTCTTCCAAACATGCAGTAAACAGCATTGGACAGATTGTATCTCCTTTTGTCTGACACCTTTCTTCATCGGGATTTTTCTGCTTTTTTATGGAGGAGCAGGGTGGCTGTACAATCTTTATAGATGTTGGCTATTATGTTTACGTAGCTGTCGCATATTCCTTGTCGGCGTAATGCCTCTAGAACGGCTGGTATCTCTACCGAGTCGAAAGTCTTTTCGTAGTGTATAGAAGCCATATAGAGGGGTTTGTTGTATTCCGCGGACTTCTCGATTACTTGATTTATCCCATGAAGGTGGTCTATGGTGGAGTATCCTTTCCTGAAATCTGCTTGTTCTCTTGGTTGATTGAATTCAAGTGTGGCCCTTATTCTGTTATAGATAACCTTTGTGAAAATTTTGTAAAGTGCTGAGAGTAGACTGATCGGCCTGTAGTTCCTCAAGTCTTTAACATCTCCCTTGTTATGTAATAGTAGAATATTTGCGTTTTCCCAGCTGACTGGTAAACTTGAAGTTTTGAGGCATTGTGTGTATAGTGTCGCGAGCTTTCTAGTTAGGAAGTCTCCTCCCTCTTTGATCAAGTCGGCGGTTATGCCGTCTTCTCCAGCCGCTTTTCCGCGGGACATACCTTGAATTGCTTTTCTAACCTCGTCCGCAGTGACGCATGGAATTTCGGTGTCCTGATGGACATTTATTACCCTCATGGTGGGGGGACTCGTATTTGAGCTGTATAGTTCAGAATAGAAGTCCTCGGCCACTTTGAAGTTAGTAACGGATTCACTGAAGTTAGTAACGCTGTTTCCCTGCTTATCTTTCACTGCACGCATTATGTTCTTTCCCGCGCAGTCTCCTTTTAGTTTTTTGTATTTACATCTAAATCACAGTTAATCGACCGGTAGAGACACAATAATCAGCGAACAAGCGTGTATTAGACGAAATAGTGATGTAAATTAAAAAGAGGATCGGGTGTAGAATAAATCGCGCCCGTTGAGAGAGAAACTATTGTATTTGCCCAGAAAAATGCCCTAGATGACTGCCATGGTCCTCGTGGCGATCGCTAAGACAACGAAAGTTCAATAGGACAGAGATGCTGTACAGCTCTTCGTATGACAGAGCCGTTTGTTAACTTCACTGAGTAGGCCCTGATGTTTTGATCACGCCCTTGATGTCGCCCGATGATTCTTCCAGTCTTCCAAAGCTGTCGCGGTGCTTTTTCTTCGTAAGCGAGCACTAAATCACCATTTTCCAGCGTGAGCTGCTATGAGATTACAGCAAGGGCCGTTTCTGCGACGTAGTTGTCCGCCGCCGCCGCCGCCGCCGGTGTCCGTAAGCACTATCCCGCAAATTTGAGAAAAAATAATCAGGACCGAGGAGTATTCGAACTCGTCCTCTGCGTGGATTCGAACCCACACTCTCTGCATGGCAGTCGAGCCACTGAGCTACGCCTGTTTTTTTTTTTTCTTTATTACATGGAAATGAAGCTGAGGTCACAGGGAGAGAACGCCTACACACTCAAAACTCGGGTAAACGCACACAGACGTCCAGCAAGTGCATCCAGTCAGGCGGTACTTCCTGGGCAGCGTACACACTTCTGACATAGGCCACGGTTTCTCGCTAGATAGATGTAGTGGAACGCGGGTTTTCTGCATGGCAATCACACAGTCTCGATCTCTATAGGCTGTACAAACCAAGTACTACAAACATATCATAGGGTGGACCGGCAGTCGTTTTAAACGGTAGAAACAGAATTGTGTACGGATTGATGTCGATGTTCATTTTAAGAGTCCGCTGGAGAATGTCCCAAAAAATATTGCGTCTGTACAATCAACAAAACAGTGATCAATTTTTCCGCACGTCGACAGAGTCGGCAGTTCATGGACCATGGCACGAAGCAGCCCTTCGAATTCAACCAGGTTTTAACAGGGAGAGCTTCGGAATGAGGTTTAAAGAAAAATGTTTTAACACCGGGAGGTACACACATTTTTGAAGCCCTTCTAAGCACATCCTGATAAGGCCGACTTAAATAAGGTGTCCGATACAAAGGATCTGAGAAAATCGAGTCCACCAGTGCAACAGAAATCGCTTTTCGGCTCGCGGTGAAAATATACTCTAGGCTAAATCTAATTTTCAGGAAAAGGAATGAGTCTACAACTTCCTTGAGGAAGCCCCAAGGAGCCTGTGAAATACCTATGACGTCTGATGCAACTACTATATTAGGAAGGTGCTGAACTAATCGCACCTGTTGCATTTCACGCAAAAACGGATGGTCGCTTTCTCGAACGAAAAACAGTCGAGAAACAATTTGCCTAACAAAGAGATGGACCGCCACTATACGTCGCGGAAAGTGTTTGCATAACGAGTTCGAGGATTAATTTCAAAGGACACTGGGGTGCATGCTTCGTAGCTCTGCACCCATTACAGAGGCATCATATATATCATCATTATGAAGCAATCTTAAACTTTACTGTCGTCATTATTACGAACCGCTGCCCTTTATCGTGTCGTATCGTGACATGCGACATGAGGCAGACGACGTGCGTAGCTTCGATATACCTGATGGCGCCTCTTCGTAAGGTGCGTACGCTGCTGAAGAAACCAATCGCACAGCTACGCGCGCGGCGGTAACAAGGAAGCGTCGGCCACAACAGACAGCTGTGCAGAGAGAAGCCCAAACCGCAGCTCGCCGTCGACGCCGGGCCGAGAGTTCGGTTCGTTCTAGGGAAAACGACGCCAAGAGACTCTCTAATAAGTGCAGTACACAGATTCGCACGTGACAATGCCGCAATAATTATGGCGTAATGGGTACTTCCCTACTTGGCGAAATGATAAGAGTAATGCGCTGTAGATACCTACCACCTCTAGTTGCACTAGTTTCCCCAAGCGTTTAAAATGGCCTTAAGAATATTGGTCCTCCAGCTTACGCTGCCACTGTCCTGTGGTTCCGCGCAGGCCTGGCTCTCTTTTAGATGCGAAGCAGCTCTTTGACTAGCCTGTGTAACGCTGTCCCTCCGAACCCACAAGCGCGAGGCAACGCGGTTCCCTCGGCGCAGGTGTTGGAGCGGTGCCAAGTAGGTCACGCCGCAGCTGGGTGTTGACGTCACGCTCCCCTCGCACGCTTCCCTCGCAGCTGCGCGCGTACGTCACTCTCTCCCTCACCCGCCGGAGCGCCCGCAGCTGCCGGCTCCAACGCCCGCTCGCCTCCCGTGTCTGCGTTTCAAACAAACGTTTACACCAGTAAACGCTACAACGAGTTTCGCTTCAAACTGTTCTTCCAGCACCCGCGTTAGCGCCATTCAACCCGTGACGCCGCCCGTGCGCAACGCTGCTGCTTCGCATCCCATCAGGGTTCCCTTCGGGGAGATGGTCCAAGTTTCTTCATTTGTGTTTTAAGACTGCTGGAATCTTCATCCTGAACACTCGCATGATGCGAGTGCTCAGGATCAAGATTCAAGCTTTAAGGATTCAAGCTTCAAGATTCAAGCTTTAAGGATTCAAGCTGGCGCGTTGCACAATCCGAACGGCATCACCTTAAACTCGTACAGTCCATCGGGAGTAATGAAGGCAGTCTTCGGGCGATCAGGTTCGGCCATCGGGACTTGCCAGTAGCCCGACCGCAAATCCAAAGATGAGAAATATTCTGCTCCTTGCAGGCAATCGAGAGCGTCATCAATGCGCGGCAACGGGTACACATCCCTCCGAGTTATCTTGTTGAGGCGGCGATAGTCAACACAGAATCTGATGGATCCATCCTTTTTGCGCACGAGTACAACAGGCGATGACCAAGGGCTCTGGGACGGCTGAATGACGCCGCGTGTAAGCATGTCATCGACTTGTTCATTGATGATACGCCGTTCTTCCGCCGATACTCTGTAAGGGCGCTGACGTAAGGGAGCATGGGAGCCGGTGTCGATGTGGTGTGCAACACTCGTTGTACGGCCTAAAGATGGCTGAGCGCAATCGAAGGACGAGCGGAACTCTTGCAGAAGAGAGATGAGTTCTTCGCGATATGTGGGCGGTAGATCGGTGGCAATAGAGGGGCAGAAACTGTCCGAAGCTGGTGATCTTGAAACGGGTGACGTCATAGCATTCACTGAAGGCAGGGTTGGTCTTCTGTGAAATCCAGGGAATGCACGAATTCGACATCTTGTACATGACCCAAGGACTCACCACGGAGTAAAGTAACAGGCGACGAGAATGAGTTGGAAACCATCATTGTGGCAGCACCAGACTCCATGGTCAGTACTGCAAACGGCAGGCATAAACCACGACGACGAAGAAACACATCGGAGGGGGCAAACAAGACCATTCCGTCAGAGGCGGCCGGGCAGGAGACGGCTACGAGGGTCCACGTTTTCGGCGGTATATCGGTGTCTGCAGCAACGACAAGTTTGTGAGGGTCGGGCATAGGGTCAGCCGAAATGGAGTCTTGCAGCGGAGTAAGAGCCACTTCCGCCCGAGAACAGTCTATGACGGCACGATGACGTGAAAGGAAATCCCATCCGAGAATAATGTCGTGGGAGCATGACGGCAGCACATAGAACTCTATGACATAAAGTACGTCTTGAATAACTACACGCGCGGTGCACATGGCAGAAGGGGAAATGCACTGTGAGCTTGCAGTGCGGAGCACTAGTCCCGGGAGCAACATGGTCAATTTCTTGATCCTACGGCAGAGGTTCTCACAAATTACAGAAACGGCGGCCCCTGTGTCAATAAGCGCTAGTGCGGCAGTTCCTTCAATGTTTACGTCGATAACATTTCGCGGCGAAAGAGATGGAGGCCTTTGATAGTTCGAGTCGCGTGCAGCTCTTGCCTCCGGAACTGCAGCAATCAGTTTCCCTCTTCCGTAGTTGGACGGCGACGCATGGGTGATAGCGAGCGTCGTCGAGGTGATGGAGAGCGACGGTTTGAAAGGGGTGGACGATCCTCAGCGGTATACCTTGGTGGCGTACGGAACGACGAAGGAACAGGCGCGTCAAATGTGTCGTACGGGCAAGGAGGATACCGGCGACAGAAGCGGGCGACGTGCCCAGCGACACCACAGGCGAAGCAGATAGGCTTGTTGTCTGGCGTCCGCCACGCGTCCTGGCGTCGGAAGAGCGGAGCCTGAGGCCTCGCGTAAGGGGGCGTCGCAGCACGCATGGTCGTCGTGGACGGTATGGATCGGAACCGCGGGTCGTAAATACGGCGCAGGCTCTTGAGGCGGCCTAGCAGCGACAGAAGCGTAGGTAAGAGGCGCAGTGATAGGTGGTGGCTGTGGCATAGGCGGGAGGGTCTCGGCCACGTGAGTGCGAATGACCTGTTGAAGGTCCGGAGCCAAAGACGGTGTAGGTGCGTGCGTGAGAGGTAGCAAGGAGAGCTGACGTGCTACCTCTTCACGGATGAAATCTTTGATTGTCGATAGCAACGGTTGCTGATCGGCAGGATGGGGGGCCGGCTGCAAACTTGCCAAACTAGAGTGCGCACCAGGATTTGCGAGGGCTTGGCGCGCGATTGCGCGCTGCCTACGCAACTCGTCAAAGCTCTGACACAACGATATGAGGGCGTCCACCGTCGTGGGATTTTTTGCGAGAAGCATCTGAAAGGCGTCGTCCTCGATGCCTTTCAGAATGTGCTTGATCTTCTCGTCCTCAGTCATTGCGGAGCTCACACGGCTGCAAAGGTTGAGCACATCCTCGATATAGCTCGTGAAGTTCTCGCCTGGTTGCTGAGCACGTTGCCGCAGGGTCTGCTCAGCGCGAAGTTTGCGCGCTGTGGGTCGGCCAAAGACGTCCGCAATGGAAGTCTTAAAGATAGGCCAAGTTGGAATATTGGCCTCGTGGTTATGATACCACAGTTGAGCGACATCAGCGAGATAAAACGTGACGTGACTCAACTTCATGGGATCGTTCCACTTGTTGTGCTCACTTACTCGCTCGTAGACAGTCAACCAATCTTCAACATCCGAGTCACCTGAGCCATTGAAGATGGGCGGGTCCCGTTGACGGTGAACGGCGCCGCAGGTGACATGGATTGCCGAAGGTCCAGGCTGGACAGGGTTAGCGTCAGCCATGATAACGTTGGAGACAGGGACAGGTCGAAGTGTCCGGGAGCGAAGTTCCAGGTTGGTAGTGGGAACCCACGCAGCTCCACCAAATGCGACGTGGTTTATTGACGTCTGGACGACGGATAACGTCAAAAGCGAGCTCCGACAAACGGCGAGCGTCAAGCAGCCAAAATCCGGGCAAGCGCTCGCTCGAGGCACGAGACTGTCGCCAACGCTGCGGCTTGCTTCCTTGCCTTCCTTGTCTTCTTCTTCATTACAACGTGTATAGAGCCGGTGCTGTCGGTAGCTGAGATGACGAGGCACACGTTCCAGATCGGAAGAACCTCTTTTATGTACATACACTTTCACCGGTTCCACTTCGCTCACGACTTTGTACTTCCACTCGAAGGTACTTGAGTAAAACTTGCAAGTTATCGTGTGAAAAATTGTCGCTGCTGCTATCACAATCATCGCTCGAAGGTTTTGGAACGCTGGCCATTTGCCGGTGGTATCCTACAACGATGTCAGTCGGTAGAGCACGAAGTAGGATGTCTGTCATCATCGTGGCGTAAGTAGCAGAACCAATGTTGAAGCCTTTCAATCCACGTATGTGTATGTGGCACTGGAAGAAGTTGTACAACTTCCTTAAGCCCTGGACGTCACTGGAGCACGTCACGGCTGGCAGCTCTCTTAAGCGATGCATGTGCTCCTGAACTATGAGACGCTTGTCACCGAATCGACTGTTGAGGACGTCGATGGCATCATCATACATTCTTCCGTCGCCTGAAGACCTTCAATCGTTGTTGCCACTACGCCGCTCGGTAGACTTCTCAGGTAATGAAATTTATCTCCCTTCGTCAGCCCTTCATTGTGGTGAACCGATGCCTTAAACTGTTCCCAGAATCCAGGCCACTTACAAACCTCCGCTGAAAGTCTGCAGCTGCAATGTTGGCAGCTTTTATAGATCGTTGGACTAGAGTCTCGTCGCATTGCTGAGCAATAGGTGTTACTGTCATTGGCGCTGTAATGGACGACGACTGGCTGTGTCTTATTATATCCTGCCTAGCTTTCGATTCGCCGAGCATTCCTCTAGCAGCATTTTTCCTGAACCACTTGTCGGACTTGGTCACGTATTACGTCGGCCAGTGACGAGAGTGCTGGGGGGCTTTGGTCAAGTCGCTGCCTCTGCGGCTCTTCTCGCACTACGGAGCGGACTAGCTCGCGTAAAACATCCATGTTGCTTCCGAAGACAGTTGGCATTGCGTCTAAGGAGTGACGTGATGTTGATGTCGCGGTTGTATATCCTCGCCCGCTGTTGCAGGGCTCTCCCCATTGCGGTCGCCTCAGCACGAAACTCGGTGGCGGTGCGTGGTGGGCTCCGAACCAAACCGGCTTACAGCTCCTGTTTCACGCCGCGCATGAGATTGCGAAGCCTTTACAATGAGACGTGCGATGCCTCAAACTGCTCTTCCACCAACAGAGTGGAGACCAAGGAAGAGAGACATATGGCGCACTCATGACCGGAGACTTCTGTGCTACCACTGTGGAGAGGCGGGCCACGTCTACACTGTAAATGAAAACATACCCAGCTGGGAGGTCCTGCAAGTATACTCTCCCCACAAACTCCCATGACCCCAACATTTACCCCCACCCATCGCGGTCGATGAAGGCACGTGGGGCAAATGCCGTCATCAACCTCCCTAGGGAACATAATGGCGCACTTCCCTGACGATACCCCCATGGATGTTGAGGAAAAACCCTCATCTCATGCCGCAAAACCTCCCGTGCATCGCGAAACGGGTTTTGGCTGGCGGAGGAGGGACGTCGCAGGCCGACCGACGGGGGGGCCTCGGGAGCCAGAAATAACATGGCGGCCGGACAAACCAGCATGTCGAACGGGCGGAAGACCTTTGCGAAGCTGGCAAAGGCTATTGCCACGTTACGAAAAGGGAGATCGTTTATGTCTGTCCTGTGAATATTACAAGCGCCGACTAGCGTCAAAGAAGGTTAAGGTCTACAGTGTCAAGCGTTGAGGGAATCCAAATTGTGTGCCGGTGTTGTGCAGTGACCAAATACAACCACGGATAACGGGCGCAGCGGCCGCGTTGGTGAGTGAGCTCTGTATGCTATTTCAACTATTTGCCTCATTTTTATATAAAAGGAGTGAAGTTCGGTACTTTTCTATAGGTAACTGTTCCTGATTCTTGGTATAAACTAGTCTCGAAAGGAGTAGCTATGGTACAGAATATATAGCTGAAAAGGTTTGCCGAATTCCGGGAAATGCATTGTTTGGAGCACATGTTCGGAGAGCGAAATAAATGCGACTAACTTGCGTAATTTTGGAGATAAACCTCTACTAATTGGCATACTTAGCGACTGCCTAAATATCTATATCATCAGTGAAAAACATAATTGTATCTATTTCACTTACGTAGTTATAACGAGTTTAATGTTAAGATGCTATTTTGTTATATTTACTATATACGTAAGTTAAATTTTCGTGCGCTAACAAGCGCTAGGTAAACATCTGTCACACGGTGCAATTTGTGTTCAGCTATCTTGTAAACTGACCAAAGAAAATCATAAAAACTGAAATCAGCAATATAGTTTTTATAAAATTAGCCAATTGCGCTAAAGATTCCTGTTTGGTATCGACTTTAAGAACACATCGATGCACTCATCTTGGTGAAAAAAGAAATGCTTTAATAGTATCACAAATGAATCAGAGGCACCGACTTAGAAATTTATGAAAGAATTTCTGTCGTTCTCGCTTTCTTTTCGTTCACGAAACCGTGGTCTTCTTTTTGTTTGTTTGTTTTCTATGCTTCTGCATGGCGGGCAAGCCAGACCGGATCGGACGCGTTCTGCGAAGAAGAGGGACATTCCACAAGCCAGGCAGCAAGCGCCTTTTGTGCGGACACCGTTTCTGCACTGTTCCGATCTGTAGGCCTTGGCGCCAGCTTCGGCAGCTTCCGCAGTACCCTCTCCAGTTTTCAACGCTCCAGGGATGCATAGTGGACGGCGGCTTTCCCGCAGCTGCCCCCCGGGACGGGCGAGTGCACCGCATGTATTTTTTTTGTCGCCTTTCGAAAGACGCGGGTGCATACGCTTGCTCTCGTGAAACCCATACCACTGTCAGGTGAACGCGGCGGCAGAGGACTAGATTTACGGAATGCATCCTTGGAAATCTGTGGAACCCAGCCCTTAGACGGACTATCCTTTGTAAGCGAGAGATGATATCTGTACATGACGGTCTTGATTATTTCAGTTGTCCGTTTCTCCTTCTTTTATTCTCGTTTTTATTTTTCGTGTTGTTGCTTTTTTCAATAACAATATCATGATGTTAGGACAGCTGGCTGTAATGTTTCCTCCTTCCCACGTTTTCGTATTTAAAATAAGAAAAAAAGAACTGGAAGAATGTTTCAGCTGGGAGGAGGCAAATGAGAGGACGATACCGAACACTCAAGGCACTTCACATGATAACGATGCGTTAATACCGAAAGGGCAAGATTTGTCAAAGCTTATTTTCACTTGCGCAATCATCACTAATTTTAACAAAATTCTCACTTTCCTTTGCAAGGCTAGTGACTTCGCGATATGAACCCCCCGCCTGCGATAACGGGCGGGGGGTTCATATCCACCACCAGGGCAACGTAGCACAGGAAAACATCTACTCGCATTTGGCTAGCCTGGTTTCAATACTTCCGCACCTATTCATTTACGCACTGACCTGCTTGCCTGATGTAACATATGTCGCAGGAGAAGGGGATTCGACAGCCGACATAGATTTGCCATAATAAGAATTTTTCTTGCGCTGCTTTCAGGGGATCTTCATGGGATCACATTATTATTATTATTATTATTATTATTATTATTATTATTATTATTATTATTATTATTATTATTATTATTACGAAGACTGTGCTGATATAAATAGTACATTGTCTCAAGGGGATGTTTTATTTAGATCGTGAGAAACCTAGGGAATGTATAGCATGACAGCTTCATTTTTATTATGCATCTCACAGGCTGCAGTACAAGAGTAGCCCTGGATGCGCCAGGAACAGTTGTGGTAGTCGGTGTTTCCGTATGTGTGTGATGAATTTGCACCGATCATAGGCGAATCACCCCTTTCGTTCAGATTGTCGAAATGCCTACGTATGAAATTATTTCCTGAACATTCGGTGTGCGATGACTGATCACCTGACGTGTTGGTGTTGTTCAGCCAGCGCTAATGACGCACTTATCGACTTTCATTTCAGCCCTTCCATACTGGTAAAACGTGATCTTGCTAAGACAGGTGTTTATTAATAGAGCGCCCTTAAGTCCGGTCACACTTAATGCAAGCTTGTTTCGGTGAGCAAGCTTCATGGTTTTTAAAAGCCGATGTATGGTGTATCCAACTCTGACGCTAATCTCATGTATAATTCTAAAAAAAAGTATTGTAGTGGTGTTATTCCCTACAACAGCCACGTTTCCCTTAATGTGAGGAAATTAGCCGCGTGAGAAAAGCTGCAGATTGTATTAGCAGCACTATAGCAAACAGGGCGCAAAGACGGGAAACAGGCACAAAGAAGGCAAAGCGTGGTTGTCAAAAGAAGCAGAAGGGAAAAAATCTGACTGCAATTCCGGTGTCATAACTCGGATCCCGTTGTCCTGCGTACGTCACATCGGGAAAACAGGACGGTGCGGAAATGAGCGGCTATTCGAGAGCGTTGTAACATGCCCGTTAAAATGCCATAAGATGGCTTTCTCGCGATGCATAGCCACGATTGCAGATATGAATGCATTCGGTAAAGCAGTTATCTTTAGAAAAACAAACGTGAAGTGACCTCGCGTTATGATTAGAGGGAGCAGATTATTTGTGTCAGTATTGTTTCTATCAGCGAAACCTTATCGTTGTCTGACAAGGTATATAATTTTCCGCGCATGCAGTAACGCACGATATGAAGTCTTTGTGTCCTATATATCGGGTGTTTTAGAGAACGATTTCAAGTTTCCAAAGATAGGCTTTTCAGAAAAAAGAAAAAAGCTTATTTTCTTACGGAACGACCTCTATAAGGTTGGGCGCACGTGAGTAGTCGTAAGATACTTGCAGCTTGCACGGTAAATAACCAAGATCGTACAATCCATTTCTAATAAGCAACCTATCCAGGTTCCTGCCATTGAGGAATTCGCAGCCGAAAGACGACGATGCTTATCTGCTTTTAGTCTAAAACAAATAAAAAATTATTCGCCAAGACCCAGCGACCTAGCGTTTTTTGCGTCATGGAACTCGCTGCAAAAGGAGCTCCGGGAGTCGCGTGTGAACACAGCATCCGCTGGTGACGTGTTCCAGTGCATGCGCCAGCCAATTCGATAGGCATGGGCTTTCCAAAGTCGTGGCTACGTAGTCTGTGCTGATAGCGTCATGCAGTGAGCGATTAAGCAAAAGATAACGGAGGCTTCTGCATATGCAGAGCATTGAGGACATCGTACATTTCGAAATGGCCGGACCAATAGTTGCTACACGTCAGCAGTAGTGGTTGCATTCGCACGTGACTTCTGGCGTTCTTCATGCGCGCTTTCGTGCAGCAAAAAGCCCAGGATTTCTAGCTCTGCAGAGCTGTATACAATTCGTTTTTCTTTGTTTTAAAGGCTCATATGGCATCGTTATCAGCGTGGCTAAAACTCGTCCTTTCTACTAATCACAAACAGTTTAATTATTGTTGTAATTAGTAAATTACAACTAATAAGCGTTTTTACACTAACAATAGCTACCCAACTAATAAGCGTTTTTTTTAGACCTCATGACGTTTGCCTCAGCAAACAGTTTCTTTATGAGGCGGTTTTCCTTTTTTTTCTCGACCAGCCTATTTTAAAGATATTTTGCAAGTTTTCACTGAAACACCCTGTATATCCATTGTACGTACCTGCGTTGTGGGGTGATTAATGCGATCAACGAGGCTATTTTTCTGAGAATCATATTCTTCGGCTCGATGAAGGAATTAAGCGCCAATACTTTAGCGGTGCGGATGGTGCGGGTGTTCCTTCTTGCATGTGCTAGTCAAGTACCATAAATGCCTTTCTTTCTTTTTACAAAGTTTTCTAACCCAGTCTTAATGACTGTGCCCTGGAACTATTTCCACTGTGCGCGCAGAAAATTTACCTCCCAATCGATATATACAAAGACGACCAGAGAGTCACTAAAAAGGTCGTCGTTTTATGCAAATACAGTTACACACGAATGCTAAGTGAAGTTGCCAGTAAACATACATAAATGTCAGCATAAATTTATCTTGTGGTTTCTCTACATACGAATAAGCAGTCATACAATGCAACGCAAACTTACTTTGTGCTATGAGATGTGAGTCGAGTTACGTTTGCCCTGTGTTCATCGTATCTCTGTGATTATATGAGACATCTTGAGAAAATATGTGCTAAGATCTTATATACACAGAACACCGGATATTTGCGTGCTTCTTGCGGAATTGCTTGTTTCACGGCAGCGCTCACTGTAATATGGTTGTAGTGAAATCGTATAGTATGACAACATTGACTAACTTTATAGCTTGAAAAGCCACACGTTCAAGCCTAATTGAAAATGGGGTTTACTTATACTGGGAGTTCACGCCCAACATAATTGCTAAAGCGCGATGCTGCTAATTTCTACATATGGATAAAAATCTGAATTCCACTCAGGAAACACAAACTGAACGGTGTAAGAGCGCAGTTGCAGCTACAACTGGAAGTGCCCAGTGTGACGTACACTAGTTTTCCTCCCATTGCCGGCGAGCGAGGATAGGCAAGTGTTATCAAGCGGCAATTTTTATTGTTTCTTTGCTACGACTGATCACGCTTGCTAAAATAGCCGCTTTACAACGACACTTCTTCACTGTTGCGCGGCATAGTAAGGGCCGCAACTATGTCGCACAGAGGACCACGGAAAGTACCGACAACAGAGATTTTTGACCATTCAATTTCGGTTTCGTGAGAGAAATAAGCCGGATTTCATCGCGTTGCAGCAATTCTAAAAAGGCTCAATTTTACAAATACTACAACGGATATCGAATTCCCATATAACTAACATGAATCTTTCCATTAGGTTTGAGTGTCTTGCTGTTATGTCTGAGCTTTAATGATTCTAATATTGTTAATTACCGTTAACATTTTAACGCCCATTACACGGTGTGCTGCCAAGAAGGGATACCGTAAAGATTTTGCTGATGGTTATCTGTGTTCAAAACATTTTTGGACATATTCTCTTAAATGCCCTTTATAGCTATACGCAGACCACTATTCATCCCAAATTTTAATTATTGCTTTGCTTTCTGGTTTATGCAGATGGGACATGAAACGTCCGCATTGTGTGTGAAATGTTGGAAGATTTTTCATTAGGGGTGTGAAGACCAAATTTTCCAAATTCGAATCGAGTAAAAATATAAAATTTTATATATGGAATAAATATGGGATCTCAAAAGAAAATTGCCTAATCCGTAATAAGAACTTCGTACAAAAATTTACTTTGAGAAAGTGCATTATTAAGCTATCAGCATAAAATGCAATGGATATTCTAAACACTGCAATATTCGCACACCCCTATTCATGATGTACAATTATCTTTCTCTGCTTATTTTGTACAAGTTTCACTTCTGCTCTGGAGCAGTGATCTTTTTAGACTGATGAGCGTGCAAATTTTACTGAGTGTTTGAAAACCTTCAAATGCTTTTAAATTTTTTCCTGTAGTTATTCGCAACGGCGATATTATAATGGAAAAATACACATTGGCTCAGTGAACAGCGCGCCCTGCCTTTGCAGTACGTAAAATGCGGGATTTCTTGTTAGGATGCACCTATTCTAGTTTACTTTAAAGCTGGATTAGTAGTGAAATTATTCACACGAATTGATCTTGTTCTGGAAGCCTTCGCTCGCATTTAGCATTTTGCAGAACGTGTGTTGTCCTGTGTTTGACTATTACTGCGGCTCTTGCACCTCATCTCTGCCGTGTGTTCTGCTTTCTTTTGCCCACTGCACCTAAAACTTGAATGCACTTGTTTTCATGTTTCCCGCGATCTGCTTCCTTATGTTCTGTTTATCGGTCGCTTTCTGTGTCCTTGTTTACTCCCTGTATTTTTTGAACCTATCTGCTTGTTCTGCAACCGCAGACTGGTGTGTGTTGTGAATAAACCAAATAACAACTCAATTACCCTTTGAATACCTTCTTGTGCTCTTTGAAGAAACCACTGGAACACAGAAGGGAAGTGCTCTTATGAATATTCCATTAAGTAAAGATAATGCTGATGCCTAACACAATACACGATCAGGACGCAGTAAAGAGTGGCTACAGCAGAGAAAACACACCAAATATAGTCCCGGAGAACCAAGCAAAACTCTGTCCGGCACGGAGTACAAAAATTGATATATATATACTCCCTATGTGACTCTTGAAAACGCCAAACACGGAGTATGCAAAAAAAAAAAAATACTCCCGAGGAACCACGCAGGAACTCCGACCACAAGGGAGTATTACGATATAGAACATACTCCCAATGTTCCGCCGAAAAGCTCCGTCAGACACGGAGTAAAAAATAAAAATATATACTCCCAAGGCACCACGCAGGAACTCCGTCAGGCACGGCGTAAAAGATAAAAATATATACTCCCAAGGCACCACGCAGGAACTCCGTCAGGCACGGCGTAAAAGATAAAAATATATACTCCCAAGGCACCACGCAGGAACTCCGACCGATGCGGAGTAAAAGTCTACTCCGACCCTACAGAGGAAAATTAACTCCCAATGGGGGGGGGGGGGGGGGTCGCTAGAGGACACGTCATTTACTCCCACCTGGGAGCAAATTTTTTTTACAGTGTACCGAATCTGCCAGTATCGTCAGGCAGGACTTCGCGGTTTCCCAGTAAATGCGCCTCGCCCTCGGTACCGTGAACGTCCCATTCAAATTAAGGAGTACCTGGCGAGCCGTCAAACTTCGCATGACGTTCCCCAGCATCAGCCTCGATCGACGGCGTCGCTGAGACATCGATCGCCAAGCCCTCGAACATCATCGAGCTCCCCGACGCCAAGGCGCCGCTCACAAAGCCCGCGTCGGGAAAACTAGATTCAGGGACCTGTGGAGGTAAGGCCGCTACCGACGCTGATACAGAAGAGCCTCCATCGCTGACTCCGAACGAGGACGATAGACACAGGAGCCGACACCGGGATGGCGACGCCGCTTCCGACTTGCGCGTATTTGTTGACGGCCATGGCTCTTGTGGATGCAGGTATAGATTACTCCTTTATCAGCAGCGAGCTAGTCAGAACGCTACGCAAAGTAGCGACGCCTTGGAGAGTTCGCACCGCAGGAGGGCACCTCATTGATCCGACGGGAAGGTGCACCGCTAGAGACGAGGTTTCACCTATATCACTAGTTTTATTGTGCTGACAGAGTGGATCAAGAGACTTGATTATTGGCATGGATTTCCTACTGGCTAACGGCGCTGTGATTAATCTGCGGGAAGCATGCGTTTCATTTTCAACGAGGCACGCTATCGCAACGTTTGATGCTGAAGAAAAAATTATGATTTATGTATCGTGGACGACGACGTCGTGGTGCCTCCGAGGTCGAGCATAGCTGTCGAAGTAAAGAGCAATGCATTCAGTGACTATAATGGGCTTGCGGACAGCAACACCGAGCTGATGCTTGAAAAAGGAATCTGCATGGCAAGAGGCCTTGTTCAACTGCACGGCGAGTGTGCTAATGTTTTATTTACAGAGTTCCTGCAACACCGTAGTGGCATTACTGCAGGGGGGTATACATACAAAGTCCAATATGGTTGCTAACATTTCTGCGATAATACACCTTAACATTGTGGAAAATTATAACAATATATAATAATTACACCACCACCACCGGATTGAACTCCGCCATAAGCTGCTTCGCATCTTAAATCAATTGGTATGGCGAGACAACAATGTATGACGACCGTGGGTGACATGTCTTAAGAACATAAAAATCGTGCGACGCATGTCATGAGCGGCACGATTTGCATGCCACGCGTTTCGTTAATGCGATGTACCTCAAAATTGCTATGGCACGTGCACGACTGCATGACGAACGTACATGACAAGCCATAACATTAGAATCATGACATGCGTGTCATGAGCGGCATGGTCTACATGCCACAGTCTTGGTGCTCTTGCGGCCGTTTCTTTAACTTCATATGTACCCAAAATCGGTATAGCGAGACAACAATGCAGATCCATTTTACGTTGGTGATGCATGCTTCGCATTTCCTTGATTCCCACTGCACGTGGATCTGTCTTTCTTTTGTAAATAAATTCCCGACAATCAATAAAAAGGTTGTTGCATAAAATGAGGCGTACGCAACAATTGCTGGTGTTGGGCTTTTGTGTGAGCCCCATTCCATTCCTTTTATCTGGCGCTTTGCTAAGAGCAACTTCAACTAACTGCACGCCTTCATACGTTTCCGTTGAAAGAACTACATAATGTCGTTGGCGGTGTATTAATCTTGTACAGTAACGGAAAAGTAGGGACGTTACTTTTTTACAGTAACTGCAACTGTAACAAGTTACCTTTGGAAGCTGAGTAACTGTAACTGTAACATAGTTACTTTTCTAGTTGAGGTAACTGTAACTGTAACACTGTTACTTTTCACTGGTAACGTGCCCATGACTGCTTTTTACCACGGATGCCCTGTCATGCAGATCTTTTAAGGCAGGGCGGCCTCGAATATTTTTCATTTTCAGCCATACTTTAATTTGAGGTGGCCACATATCTCTTCAAAAAGGAATGCACCCTGATTTTGCGAAATAAATCACGGATTTCTCGAGAAAGAAAATTGTATTCCACTAAAGGTGGGACAGAGCATTTGCGCGTTTCGCATTTCACATCCGGTTCATCCACCCCCCTCAGACCGCACTGTTTAGGCTCGCACATCGTTCTTGCGCAAACGATGGAGCAACATTAGGCGACAAATGCCGTAAGCGCTCTTGTGTATGTCTGCTACCTCAACGTACTTGGCCTTTGATTTCCATTAAACTCTTATGCTAAAATTCAATCACCGCACACTAGGGCCGAGAAATGCAGGTATGAGCCGCCTGTAATCGCATCAACCTTAGTTGCGACGCACACGACAAGCATATGATGTTAGTGACATGAAGAATAATGTTCTTTCAGATATTCGTACTCTACGATGTAGGTTTTAGGGCACAGCAACGGCAGACGACGAAGAGAGCACCGCGACGTAGGCAGCTAGATGACACGGTCAGAGTGACTCAAGTCCGGCATCAAACGCTTTAGCATTTAATACTTGCAGGTGAAATTTTCAAGCAACCCAAGCTGTTGAAATCAGTGGCCTTCAGTTTGCACAGCTAAAGAGTGCGCTAGAGATTAAACATTCTTCTGAATATAAAACGTCGCTTTATTTCTTTCCCACTTGGTCGTGCGTGTGTTTGCTATTCCTAGCCGCTTCCTCGTGCCACTGCGATAAAGAAAGGTGCATATCGATAGCTGCCGTACACCACTAACCGACAAGCGAGTGGCGGAGACTGTGGTTAGAAGAAGCGCGGTACTTGACCTCGGAAGTGGTCGCCATATAAAAAGGACGTACACAAAATAAGGTATTTTCTGTAATCTTAAATGTGCATTTATTTGGTGTCATTCACACGACATGTTTCACAGCAGACTTTTATCAATACAAGCCGCTGATGAATTAGCAACATCCTACAATCACAAATTAAGCAGCGAATCTTTTCGCAACATGCGGTACAATGTGTTTCATGTGCACTCTTGTCGGACAATTAGAAAAACAAAACGTTATTTACTTGGTAGCATAACCGAGGTTATTTGCACTGAATGCCTGTTTGTCAATAATTTTGCTGCAGCAACTTGAATAGTAGAAGTGTGGCACTTCGTAACATTTATTTCGGGCCGAAAACGACTAGGAGTTTATCGCTTACTGTATCACAGAGCTATTGGTCACTTGTAGAAAAAAAAGACGAAATGATAACTTTTTTGTACACACACTTATCAAAGTAGAAGCTATTAAACACAAGTCAGGGGAAAAAACCGACATATCGAAAGCTCTTCCGCACAAACAAGCTCCTCTTTTCAATTGGACCACCGAACCAACATTACATCTGCTGTGTTTACGTTCCAGAAATTAGTCAATAATTAATTAATAATTAATGACTCTTTTACACATATCATTACAAGCAATCGAACATACTTGAGGCATGCAGAGAATGACCTAACGCAGCAATAGGTACACGCTCCAGTCAACGCCGACACCTGAGAAAATATGCTGCATTTGAATTAAACTTGAGTCAATGAGCCAAGGCAATTCATCAGCAAGCACGCATACGAACATATTCTTAATATTACGGTAAATATAGGTAATTTGCACAAGTTGAAAACCTCTCAGAAAAGTGATGGTTGTGTGACATACGGAACAGTGATGGTTGTGTGACATACGGGACATTTCTACCCGATTATCACCTTAATAAATAGTATCCCCCCACCCCCGAGTTTGAGAACCGAAAGCAAACAATTAATGCGCAGCACATTCTAGATCATTTCACACAAGTATCAACGCTCGAATCGGATGGTTGTGTACGAGTAGCCACTATTGAGGCATGCGACCCATTTTCTGTCCAGCGGCGGCGCTGTGCTCAACACGGTCGCATGGAGGATCCCATTCGAGTTTTCATCGGCTATTTATTTCGTCGTGCCAGTGCCTGCAGAAATAGGTGAGTGGGAAAAGAGTCCCCTCACTGGAAACATAGACACAATCGATATTCCGCCTGACACTCCTTTCCGTAAGTTTATTTTCGGTTTTCAGTGGAGCCTATATTAAGATTGCACGCCATCAAATGAGCTGCACTTCCAATTCCTTGAGTGCCTTTTGCGTAGCTCTGCTAATGTGTTTGCCTTGGAACGGACGAACACGAACAAACTTGTTCCTGCATCTCTGAAACATTGAAAAGGTTTCGGTACTGCGGATTTACTTCTTTTGTATTAACACATGCTTTTTCTACCTCCAGGGTCATGCTGTTAAAATTTATATATTAGTTTAAACAGAAGCTGCGCCCATGGTAACTGAAATAGTGTTTCCCACTCAGCGTAGTTTTGTAGTTTTGGTCGTACACACATGTCTATCTTTGACACCCCACAACCACTGTGTGCATTCCTCAAGTTTCAAATAGTCTGCATTATACATATTCGTTTCCATTTGAGCATCGTTACCGTGCAGAATCTATTTTGCCTTCATCTCTTCATTTTCTAGCTCGTTGACCTACAGGTTTAACGAATGAAACACGATGCGAAATAAATATCGACACATCAGTGTTCACGCGCTTGTAAGGGATAATTGAAACCGACAGGATGTGTTCGTGCTTCACTTTAGGATATCAGAGTGAAGCACATATGCTGCGTAACGAATATAGTTCTTTTTTGTAATGAAGACATTTTTTTCTGAGTTACAAGCGTAGCAGGCGCTGACTTTCACTACGTGCGTGGGGAAAGCACATGACTGATATTTCTTTCCTCGCAATCATTGGAGTAGCTCGAAACAACAAAATAGTAGTTCGAGCAAACCAGGCAGCTGAAAGTAAAAGCACAATGCCAGGGTCTATTAACCCTTAAAACTTGCCTGCTTGCAGATGCCGAGAAAGGAAAATCATGCCGAGAAAGGAAAATACAAGACGGCAGCCAGCAGCAGTTCCGGTCATAGAAGCAGCGGTTGTATGTTTTTACACCTTTTCTTCTGTCTATAATTTTAACGGTTCGAGCGGAATGTCTAGTGCGTCAGAATATAGCAGATGCTTTGCGCGCTATTTCTACACGTTTCCACCGTACGAACATCAATATAGCACCGGTAATCCTACAGATAAAAAAAGGACAATCTAAAGGATTATCAAGATAATTCTAAGTTCATGGTCGGGTAACTCCAACCTCAAGGTTGTTTTAACGCTGTACACCATTAAATGTTGTTTATGTGGTAGAGCCTAAATAAGTTAGTGACAACGAACAGGAGATATGTGATTGTGGAGGTATAATGGTGTATGGGCAGTCTGTCTCATGCTTTGCATATAGTCATCGTAACCTACGAGTGCACTTACAGGGCAGCCGACCGGTCTGCATGGCTGCCTCTGTATGGAAATTCAAATCGCATTGAGCGGTGACCTGTCCTCACTTGACTTTTGGTTCATAACAACCGTCAGATCTGCCACAACCTCCTTGTACACCAGAGGGTCGAGATTCTGAGCGAGCATGTAAAAGAGGAAGGCATCCCCGGCGTCGGCAAACCTCGCTAACGTCCGTAGGTCTTCCGAGTTGAGCAGTGGGCTCCTGGACTTGAGCACCTGGAAGCGCAACTTGGGCACAGCCAGGATGACGAGCCGGCCCACGAACACAACCGTAGTGAGCGCCAGTAAGCCCACGAACCAGAACCAGAGGAAAACGTACACTTTTTCGTTGACCACATTCAGCGGGAGGATACACAGGGAATCGTGCCTCTGCACGTCGCCTGAGGAACCGAACGAGTGGAAGACGCACTTGGTCATTCGCGGGAACACGTAGATCATGGGATCGCGCCGCTCCTCTTGGTCCATGAGCGTGAACTTGACCACCTGGACACCGTAGTTCCAGAACTCGCCACCCAGAAACTTGTCCATGAAGAACATTTGGCCGACGACGTTGGCGAAGCTGAGAAACTCGCAGAATATGTACTTGAGCGCGTACAGCCTGTGGTGACGCATGTGCTTGTGCAGGTACTCTGTGAGCACGCGTTTCTTGTGCGTGCGGTCCTTCTCCTCCATGATGGCCACGTGCATTCCCATGGTGATGACCTCGATGAGACCCCCTTCCCAGTTCTTCCAGAGGTAGTAGGGAATGTAGAATAGCACGGCTTGGAAGAACAACGCGAAGGCCACCCACTGGTAGTAGGCAGTGTAGCGACGCTCGGCACCGCTCGAGTTGTCGACGCCCGGGTGCGGCACGTCCAGCCCTACCCGCTTGTCGAGCGCCGTGGGCATGGTGAACGTCGAGTGGATCCAGCAGTACGTGTTGAGCACGTCCATCGGGAAGTCGCTGGTGGGCGGCACGCACTCGATAGGGTCGCCCACATACTGGCGCGCCGACACCAGCAGGCTGAAGGCGACCAGCAGCGACGACGTGACCAGCCAGTGGAGCCTGAAGACGCAGTTGTCGATGTGTACGTGCCTCCGGCGCAGCAGCCGCCGCAGGCCGCCCAACAGGTTCACCAGGGACATCGCACCACGCCGGGCTCATACTTCCGCAGACTTTTTATTCTCCTCGTCACCGCACCTGAAACACAGGGGCGCCGGTCAAGGAACTGTCGCGGAAGAAGCATGCTCGGCAGCCGCCGCCGCCGCGACTCGTTGTGCTCGCGGGTCGGAACCGCCAAAAATAAACACGCGGCTGGCGGTGTCGCCCCCTTGGACGACGCCCAGAAATTACGCCGAGCCACGTGTCACAGCCATGCTCGCGGCTTCTGCAGATCATCTGCTCGGCGCATTCCTCGCTCCCATTGTTCACAGCTCATGCCTCATGCTGTTGCCCCTTCGCTCTCGACAAACTGACGCCCGTCGTCTTCATCCACCATAGGCTGCCTACAAAGTCTGCGGCTCCCGTGATGATGAATGCATTCAGTACCGTGACGCATGAACCGTTTTTTTTTCTACCGAACCTCGCTTTTGCTTCCCTCCGCCCCCTTTTCTGACACACGAGCGACGCAAAACGCCCGAGGCGTATGACGATTGCTAAAGTGAGCAGCTAGTGAGAGAAGCGTGCACCTCCTTCAGTGATTTCGCCAGCATCGTAAAGCTGTGCCTTTCGGTAG
This sequence comes from Hyalomma asiaticum, assembly GCA_013339685.2. Taxonomy (NCBI): domain Eukaryota; kingdom Metazoa; phylum Arthropoda; class Arachnida; order Ixodida; family Ixodidae; genus Hyalomma; species Hyalomma asiaticum. The sequence continues at coordinate 146,234 of JABSTT010001684.1, forward strand.
GAGTGGCACGATGACATCGAGATACCACTTGTCGGATGGGTACAGCGGATAGACGTGCATGTCTTTGCGGGCTTGAAAATGCAGGCACGCTTACATAGCCGAAGGTGTCTCTCACCACATTTTCCTCTATTCTCTGATATTTCTGCGTTCTTCGCGCACACGACGTTTCTCAGCCGCAAATCGATCTTATGTTAATAGCATTGCAATCGAAATAATGTTCTAACCGATCTTCCAAGAAAAACAGCTTAACAAGACGAAGACACAGAAAGCACACAACACGTCGGCTGACTAGCAGCTAAGCGTTCATTGGAAGACACATGAAAAAAAAAACTATAGCATCGGACATAGTCACATGGTAAACTCACTGCATCTGTGCAGCATAGCTAGCAAGGTCATTAAACAAACAGATCCTGTCGAACAGGCATGCGCGTCAAACCGCAAAGACAGATCAAAAAGCGCGAAATAAAGAAACAAATGCCAACAAAAGGCAAATTGCATGACAGGCTGCTACACAAGTGAATGCGGCAGGCTGAATTCCGAGTATCGAACCACAGTGTCACCGACCTTTCCCCTCCATGTCAATGAAAAAAGCTTCTCTGGTGCACTTGTCGGGACCATAAAACAAACATGCGTTTTTTTTTCAGCAACCGGCTGACAGCCACAATTAGCGGGCAAGTGCAAATTGCTCTTAGCCGTTAACGAAGACGAGTGTTCTTTTAATCTAACACTGATGCAACGTCCGGTTTGCCCAGAATTACCCCCCCCCCCCCCCCATGTTAGCAGCAACCTATAGGCAACAGATGATTTGCAACAAACATATGATTTTTCCTTCGCAGACAAAAAGAACTGGTCTTACGTGAACCAGACATTCTTTTACGCACACGGGAGCAGATTGAGGAGTGGTCGGATTGAGGAGGCGACACGCACCCCATACCTACTACCCACTTCCTTCAGGCAATGTGAAGGTCCATGCAAATAGGGAACCACCAGCGGCCTCTTTTCTATTTGCGAGTCAGCGGCCGTGTTGTATTCTTTTTGTGTCCTCGTCTTGTTCCGCTGCTATTTTTGGAAAATGAATTTCCACCAACTTGCCCAAGTACCTCTTCTAACCGATAATTTAGGTTTGTGCAGCATAGACTGGAATAGATATAACTCGGAAAATTTCGAATCATGCAGTGGTGTGCTAGCATGGTTTCAGCAACGAACTGCGAAAAGTGCGCGAACCAACTCGGCAAATTAAATGTAATATATCATATTTTTCATTTTTATGAGCCAAAAGCTTTCGCATGGTATGGCTTCCATCGACGCAGTATTTTGGACCTCACCTTGCTGTTATTTTCCTAGAGCACTTCACATGCTTTGAGCGATAAAGTTGCTTCATTAAGAAGCATGCGCGCATGCTGATGATGAAAGTGTCATATTTCGTTTGGAAAGAACATACCATGGAATCGACGATGACCTGTTCTGAAGGGAAAGATCAGCCTTGAAATTATTCGCATCGAAAGAAAACCAAGATGGCAGAACAATACTTCGCGCGAGCGTTGGTGTTCTTCGGCCATTAAGATTAGTCCGGCTTTAGGAATTTTATTTAAGGACCGCGCTCTCAGAGAACATCCGCAAGGGACGTGATGTTCTCTTCCACGCCGTAAAAATAATTGCGTAAAAAAACTTAAGCGTCATAGTGAGTTAGCGAGGGAAGAAGGGTTTCATGAAATTTGATTTGAGAAAGATAGCGATGCTGCGGCGTACTTATGCCCACTGCGTAACCTCAACATTGTAAAATATTCTGGAGCAGATCAACGCTTTCCTAAATCTTAATGAGACTCAGGGAGCGTAATCCTGGTTTGCCAAGTTTCATTGCAACACAGATAGCGATTAACACAAATGCAAATTTTGCATGTTGCTAATGCTCCTAGTAGCCGGCTGAATACTCGATTTGGTAACAAAAGAAGAAAAATACTGACTCTGCATAAGCGCAGTCTTAGGCGAGGAATGCCATCTCATAATGCTACTAGTCGATAAATCCAGCAATACTGATCCCCTGATCAAGGCGAGCGCATGGTGCACTTTTGCAAGAAAACCGACGACCGGGTCGACTGGGGCCTGTTAACAAAAAGTTGGACAATCCCCAAGCATATTATGAGATGAGAAGGCGAAAGCGTTTCTTTTGGCTAGATTGTCGTTGCGTAGGGGTGCTGCAAACTGGTGTTGCCGAGTTGACTTATAAAGAATGAGGCAATGAGGGAGGCCGCATTTTGTTTATTTACATGATCTGATGCCATCAACGTTGTGTCGGCACTGCACGTGTCTACTTCGTCGTCCAGGCAGTATATGCTCGGGCATGTCGAAGTAGTGCGCGTTAAAGGGGCGGCGCGGTCTTAAATAGCGATTAGGTCTCTTGTCGAACAGCCAATTGAAGGTCGCTGAGAAGACATCGGCTGCTGTGTTCCCACGGACGCTCCCGGCTTGTGTGGGTGGGGGATTTGCAGGATTCTCCGAAAGTCGTGGAACAAGCGACCGTCCCGACGCGGCGTCTTCTGCTCGGCACGCTGCCGGCCTCCGCTAAGGTCCGCCGAAAAGCGGGAAAACGTGGCCCTCCCGCTACGACGAAAGGGCTCCCAGGCGCCAGCAGGTGCACAGGAAAGCGCGCGGGATGAGACCGACGTCGTGGGGAGGGATAACAGTCTTCCGCTTGCCTGAGCAAGGCTGGACACACTGTAGAGATCTTTCACTTGACATTCAAAAATCACGGAACACCTGTTCCTCCTCTGCCATCTAGATTCTGTCGCAATGAGTGCAGATGTTAAATTATAGATTGCTTCGTGGCCATGGATGCCCCCGATGTTTAAACAGACTGAATACAAGGTAAACTGAACAGCCCACGCCTGTGTTTATTCCAATGTATGACTTATGCTCCAACAAAAAAGTACAGTTGGAGTGTCGAAAAGATCGGGGCGAAACGTGAAGAACGTGCAGCTATGGTTTATTTATTGTTGTTTCTTATTCGCATAACGGAAGGGGGCTTTGTGTTCTAAACGTAAATTGGTCCATTTGTTGCCATCTAGTTCACATTAGATATCATTTGTACTACGTATTGATCTCATAAGGACTAGGTCGAGCTACGCCCAACAGCACGTGCGCACGTTTTTGCGACTTGGGTTGTGCTGTTGCGAACCTTTTATTATATGAGACATACGTCATTTTTGCTTGCAGACGTCATTTCTTGGTGTCCGATGAAATGAAGCATGTGAGGCATTTTATTTATTTCCCACACATCAATGTCATTTCGCCATTGCATAGGAGTGGGGCTGCTGTACAAATTGAACAGACAAAGCATACTCCTGAAGACGCCATCAGAAAAAAATTCAGAGCATATCCACAGAGTGAATGATGATGAGTGGGCGAAGCTCCGGAGATTCATCGTAGATCGTGCCGAGTTCCGGATTAATTTAGTTAACGCGCACGCTACGAATCCTTATGGTTCAACTACGTACGCACAAGTGAAATCTCCCACCGGCACTTCATTGCAAGTCCTATGGGTGGCCGGTGAACGGTTCTCCAGCGCGAGCAGTCGTTATTTTTCAATCAAGAAACTCGCTAGAAGACGCTGCCTGCATCAAGCTTGTCTCTCGCGGGTGAGGGCGCGTTCTCCTTCTTTGCGAGCTGGTAGCGCGTTCATCGAAGAAAGAGCCCTTCCATAGTCAACGCGCGCCTTTCGCTCTCTCTGTCTCTCTCTTTCTCGCAAGACAGCAGATTTCCATCTGCTGAGTGAGAGAGCTCGCGCGCCGGGAGGTACGCGCCGAGGGCGCGCCTCCCACACGCGCCCTCCTAGTAGCGCGTTCCTAGTAGGTAACGCGCTACTACAACGGACGGACCGACCTAAACCTTAAGGAGCTTCGCCCCTAAAAGTTACTCCCACGTTATATAATTCGTCGATAAGATCATCAGCTGATCGTTTAATTCGCACTCTCCAAACCGACACACGCTGCGCACCACCAACAACAAATGAACAGCATCACAAAAGCTTTAAAATTTTGAGAACTAAGCACACCTAATATATACAGAACTATCAATCAGACTGCTAAAGCACTAAAAAGGCTACAGATTTTCAGGGCGGAGGTTTAGGACAGGAATGATTACGACATATCGGGAGAAGAAGACGAAGAAGAAGAAATGATTTTATTGATTCGAAGAGGATAATACATAACAGAAATAATATACAGAAGGAGGTCCCAAAGCTCTAGGCTGCAAGGGGACCTCCTGTGCTGGTTAAACAAAAGAACATAAATCAAGCAGAGCAACTTGACAAAGAATAAGTTTCAAAGAATCAATAACACTTGACAGCAAATGAACTAAAACATGATATACAAATACACTAAAATACATGCGAGATCAAAAATGAACGATACAAATAAGGTTAATACAAACTACAATGCAACAATCAAGTCCAAATGCGACCATGCGGTAACAATAAAATAGTTATGAATAGAATACTGCTATACAAGATATCACGTGTGATGATTTATAATGGGCAAAAAAAAGACAAAAATGGTATGCCACAAAGCGGCAGCAATTTCAGACACATGGATATAAATCAATTTGGTATAATATAGAACAAACGTAATGGGCAAAACAAACATAATGGGCATAAACTAGAAGATTATTTAAACGTTAAGTAAATACGATGATAAATGTTTTTTAAAACTACCTATGCTCGGAGACATCTTCACCTCTCTTGGAATACCGTTGCAGACGGAAATCGCTGGGAAGATAAAAGTGAATCTGCCATAGTTAGTTCGAACTTTCGGTAACAAAAAGTTGTTCAAACCTTGTTCCAGTATTTATAGGCGTGAGTGAAGCCCAGGCTATTATACACGGTGCCTTTTTTCAGTTGCAACACATATTGCAAAATAGAAAAAACAAATATCGCGGGAATGTCTTGTGTACCATTCCAGTATACGGATTGTCGGCCTCTAGATTCAGAACAATTTCCGCACCTGTGTCTATAATTAGCAAAATTACACTAATTAACCTTTTATTTATCAGTAATTGGTGGCTACAGCAAATGAGTACTTTGCAGCCCGTCCGCGACGCTGCCTATCCAAATGATCAAATTTTGAATAGCGGAGTGCATGTGGGAGCTACGCGAACAATTATTTCCCCGTGGCAGGCTCATTGAAACCGAAATTGCCGGAAAAAGAGCGTCTCTGACGTCGATGTCGCCGCCGACCCGGATTTCGTCACTCGCCCGCGTCGCCCAACGCCGCTGCTAACAAGGACATAACGCAAGCTGCTTGCGCGGCCGGAGCAGCGGTGACCACGGGCGAGTGGCGAAAGACGAAAGCCGTGGGGGCGGCGACATCGACGTCACAGACGCTCTTTTAGATGCGAAGCAGCTCTTTGACTAGCCTGTGTAACGCTTCCCCCCGAGCCACAATCGTCATCATCATCATCCTTCGCACAAGCGCGAGGCAACGCTTCCCTCGGGGCAGGTGTTGGAGCGGTGCCAAGTAGGTCACGCCGCAGCTGGGCGTTGACGTCACGCTCCCCTCGCACGCTTCCCTCGTAGGTGCGCGCGTACGTCACTCTCTCCCTCACCCGCCGGAGCGCCCGCAGCTGCCGGCTCCAACGCCCGCTCGCCTCCCGTGTCTGCGTTTCAAACAAACGTTTACACCAGTAAACGCTGCACCGAGTTTCGCTTCAAACTGCTTCCAGCACCCGCGTTAGCGCCCTTCAACCCGTGACGCCACCCGTGCGCAACGCTGCTGCTTCGCATCCCATCAGGGTTCCCTTCGGGGGGATGGTCCAAGTTTTTTAGATGCGAAGCAGCTCTTTGACTAGCCTGTATAACGCTGTCCCTCCGTACCACAATCATCATCATCATCCTCCACCAAGCGCGACGCAACGCGCTTCCCTCGGCGCAGGTGTTGGAGGGGTGCAAAGTAGATCACGCCACAGCTGGGCGTTGACGTCACGCTCCCCTCGCACGCTTCCCTCGCAGGTGCGCGCGTACGTCACTCTCCTTCACCCGCCTGAGCACCCGCAGCTGCCGGCTCCAACGCCCGCTCGCCTCCCGTGTCTGCGTTTCAAACAAACGTTTACACCAGTAAACGCTGCACCGAGTTTCGCTTCAAACTGCTTCCAGCACCCGCGTTAGCGCCCTTCAACCCGTGACGCCACCCGTGCGCAACGCTGCTGCTTCGCATCCCATCAGGGTTCCCTTCGGGGAGATGGTACAAGTTTTTTGTACTGCTTCCGTCGCAAAAGCTTAGCAGTGTCTTTTTCACCATTATTTACATTCCAAATAACCTAATACTGCAGTGTTATTCTGCGAGCCATGCCCAAATGACGGAAACAGTCTTTTCACAACGACAAGTTTGCCAGAGCATCAAAAGATGAGACACAGACCAATGTTTCTGCATGAGAAATTTCCTCTGTGCAGATTTCATACAAGGAAATCTATAGGTGTATATAGGTGTATATTCTCTCTCTCTCTCTCCTCGTTGCTTTGCTAACCATTATCTTTAAAGGTGTTTCTCCCGTTTGTTTAGTGAATACAGCAGTTTCGTAATGTAAGTGCATAAAACGTCGTTTCTTGCACTTCTGTTCCTAGCAAAGAGTTCGGGGTCGCTTAAGTCGCGAAAGTTTAGGAGTGACATTTTCACCATTATTTGCATTACAAATAGCCAAACATTGCAGTGTTATTCTGTGAGCCATGCCCAAATGATGGAAACAGTCTTTTCACGATCACAAGTTTACCAGAGCATCAAAAGATGAGACGCAGACCAATGTTTGTGCAGGAGAAATCTGCTGTGTGATAGGACATCTAAAGGTGTATATAGGTGCTTTCCTTGTTGCTTTGCTAACCATTACCTTTCAAGGTATCAAGGCGGTAAGGTGGGCTAGTTGGTTGGGTCTCGCATTCATTTTGTGGTAGCGCTGGTGAACAAACAAGGACAAAAGAAGACACAAGTCTACTGGACGGGCGCTAGACATCAACTGACTTTACTTGATCGCCTGCACAGACGTCCACAGGCGCAGGTGCAATGCGCATTTTTGTTTACGTTAGCAGGATTCAAGTTAAGATAACCATACTCTTCTGAGACAAGGCGATAGAAGGAACACTTACGCACTAGTTTTTGTTAGCATTAATCGCTACCGCCTAAGGGCGAAACACCTTTCAAGGTGTTTCGCCCGTTTCATTAATGAATACAGCAGTTGCGCACTGTAAGTGCAAAAAACGTTGTTTCTTGCACTTGTGTTCCTAGCAAAGAATTCAGGACCGCTTACGTCACTAAAGCTTAGCAGTGTAATTTTTGATCATTATTTGCATTGCAAATAGCCAAACACTTTGAGTGTTATTCTGCGAGACATGCCCAAATGACTGAAAGTCTTTTCAAGATCACAAGGTTACCAGAGCAAGAAAACATGAGACGAAGACCAGTGTTTCTGCATGAGAAATTTCCTCTGTGCAGATTTCATACAAGGAAATCTATAGGTGTATATAGGTGCTTTCCTTGTTTGCTAACCATTACCTTTCAAGCTGTTTCTCCCGTTTCTTTAGTGAATACAGCAGCTGCGCACTCTAAGTGCATAAAGCGTCGCTTCTTGCACTTGTGTTCCGAGCAAAGAATTCGGGACCGCTTACGTCGCTAAAGGTTAGCAGTGTCATTTTCACCATTATTTGCATTCCCCATAGTCGACCATTGTAGTGTTGTTCTGCGAGCATGCCCAGATGATAGAGTCTTTTCACGAACGCAAGGTTAACAGAGCATCTAAAGATGAGACACAGACCAATGTTTCTGCGCGAGAAATATGCTGTGTGCATACTTCTTAGTAGGACATCTAAAGTTGTATATAGGTGCTTTCCTTGTTTTGCTAACCATTACCTTTCAAGGTGTTTCGCACGTTTCTTTAGTCAATACAGCCGTTGTGCACTGTAAGTGCATAAAACGTCGTTTCTTGCACTTGTGTTCCTAGCAAACAATTCGGGATCGCTTACGTCGCTACAGCTTAGCAGTGTCATTTTCACAATTACTTGCATTCCAAATAACCAAACATTCCAGTGTTATTCTGCGTGCTATGCCCAGATGAAGGAAACAGTCCTTTCACGAACACAAGGTTACCAGAGCATCAAAACATGAGACGCAGACCAATGTTTCTGTATGAGAAATTCCCTGTGTGCATACTTCTTACAAGGACATCTAAATGTGTATGTAGGTGTTTTTCCTGTGTTTTGCTAACCATTACCTTTCAAGGTGTTTCAACCGTTTCTTTAGTGAATACAGCAGTTGCGCACTGTAAATGCATAAAACGTCGTTTCTTGCACTTGTGTTCCGAGCAAAGAATTCGGGACCGCTTACGTCGCTAAAGCTTAGCACTGTCATTTTCACCAGTATTTGCATTCCAAATAGCCAAACATTCCAGTGTTATTGTGCGTGCTATGCCCAGATGACGGAAATAGTCTTTTCACGAACACAAGGTTATTAAAGCATTAAAGGGCCCCTAAACCACCAAGCGGTCGAAATTTAGTTGTAGTGTTGCTTTTGTGGCGGTGTCCGAAACGAACACGTAGCCGCAAGAATTTTTCGAAACGGTGCCGAAATAGCCGAGTTACACGCGTTTGATCATTAAAACGCGGCGCTTGCCTGTTTCGCTCTCTCCTGCGCCCTTCGGCCGCTGGCCGGTACCACCTCCTCGCCAAGTGCTCCTTCGAATGTCACGTGATATACATCGCCGATGACGCGCGTCCGGTTGACGCGCCTCCGCCGGGCTCCCGCGTTCGCGCAAGTGTTTTGATGGTGTTGTGCCAACGCTCTCTCTTAGCGCTATCTGTCGTGTTCTGACAGATTGGCCACCAGGTGGCCGCGCTGAACGGACGCGAGTATTTTCGTCTCCGAAAGTCACTGGCTTCCTCGTTTGACTCTCGGCCTTCGGGCCCTCAAAACGTATCGAACGTGGTCATGGATGACCTGGAGGCTTCGTCCAGTGCTCCATTGCCCGAAGAAATGGACTTACAAGATCCTGGGGACCTCGGGACATCACCAGATGCACTAACCCTAAAGACAACTGCGGCCGATGCCACGGCGGCTATTGCCACCCTGAGGACAGCACCGCTGCGTCCCGACGTGAATCCATTCGACGTCCTGGCTGATCCTGAGACGCCCACCGATGGGAAAGGCAAGTGTGACAATTTACTTGTCTCTAACGTACTCATTCTACCAACATCCAAGCATGGACAGAAACGTGCTCGGGGAACGCTGTCCGCGTCGGCTGCAACGGCAGCAGCTAAAACCAAGCCCGCGTTCCGCCATAACGTCCCGCGTTGTGGTGGCAACGACCAAGCAGATTTTAACAAGTATGACTCAGACTCGGATGCTGCTCACGATGATGACAACGATCAAGGAGGCTGACAGAAAGTTTCTCATAAACGCCGCGGATCGAAGGAGAAACAGGCGAACGCGCGTGAGCAACGCCGCCCTTACTACGCACACACTGTGATACTAAAGCCTCAAGAGCCGTGCAGAATCATGGATGAAAACTTCATTGTGCTGAATGAAGCCATCTGGAATCATATTATCACCTCCCCTTCAACGCATAGAAGGGAAGAAAATCCGAATATTGTGATCCGATACTTGGACAAGAGCAATCAAATCGCGGTTGACACCGATGATCGTGAAACACGAGACGCCCTCCTGACTTTAATGCAGCTCCCAATAAATGGCGAGTCAAAGCGATTTCAAGCGTACGAGGCATTACAAAGGGATCAAATCCGCGGTGTGATCCACAATGCAGGGGGAATGACTTCGGAACAGCTCATGATGAACCTGCACTGCCGAGCGTGCGAAATCATCAGCGCTCGCCCAATTGGTGCGAGAGGCACTGCTGTAGTCACCTTTAAAGGGACAAGGCTTCCGTACAAAATTGGGCTTAAATCTTTTACTATAAGAGTTTACCCTTTCAAGTCACAGGTGTATGCTTGTGAGACGTGCCACAAATTAGGGCACGGGAAACAGCAATGTCCCAACTTCAAGAACCCACGTTGTTCCGTGTGTGGTAGGAAACATGACAGCGATGAAGCCTGTCCAAACAAGGTACCGAAATGCCGTAACTGTGGTGGTCAGCACCTCGCAACTACGCGAGACTGCCCAGAACGTGTAAAACTCAACCAACAGCTTCGCACAAAGTTTACGAGCCGTCAGAAGGGCAGCCAGCAGCCTTTGAAATCAAAGCCGCATGTTCAGGAGCGCCCTCAAAAAGCAGCTACCTTAAGGCACAGTTTTTACACAGGACCCCACAGTGCCCCATCAACCGAAAATGCACCTGGGCATTTTGACTACGATAAACAAACCCTTGCTAATGTCGTCAAGACCTCTAGCAGTCATGCCGCGCTTGACGCGAAAGCGAGCTATGCCGAAATTGCAGAGCAGACTGCACCAACCGCACCCTTACCAAACAAGGGGACGCGTGTTCAAATTCCAGCTGCCGCAGTCGTCAATACCACTCTAAATGTTGGTGCTACCAAACAGATGCACAATAACCAGCAGGCACCTCAATCGACGCTTGAGCCGCAGCCCGATTACGAAGCGCTCTTCTCCGCCCGTCTCATGCAATTGGAGCACAACATCATGGCGAAAGTGCATACTATGATTGAGAGAGCTATTGAAACATGCATTCGCACAGTCATGGAGAGGTTAACGCTCAATGGAGCGCTCTCTTTTGGAGGTGTCGCCACTATCTCGACAGTAAGCACACCTGCTTTCCTCTCTGCTCCGACAGTACCGACGCAGTCTACTCATGTGCAGCATGGCTCAGCTCCTCAATTGCGGTAATGACCGAAGTCGCGGTCGGGATGACGGGGGAGACATCCCGACCGTGATTCAGTGGAATTGTCGCTCGATCAAAAAGAAAAAAGCAGACATGATCTTACGATGGGGGCTATCGCATAACATTAAAAAACCCGCCGTTCTCGCTTTGCAAGAGGTGAACTGTCCCATTACGCGCTTACCAGGTTACGACGGCTATGGCTTCTCCGAAGACACTGACACATCTGCATGTGCAGTGGTGTACGTGGATAGGAAACTCAACCACACGCAGCTTGACACTGAGCCTTGGTGTTCAGGAAATGCCAGCGTCACGGGATGTCGCATTCAGCTCACACCCGAAAGAACGATCCTGGTGTTTTCGGTGTGTATGAATCCAGAAAGCACACGAAAGAAGGCCAAACGTAGCGTGGCAGATTTCAGCTACATTCCGCATTTCCAAAGGATCTACCCAAAGGACACAATTCTAGTCTGTGGGGATTTTAATGCACAACATGTGGCGTGGAACTATAAGAAGTGCAGCCCACGTGGTCGTCGTCTAATGGAAGATTTTGATCGTTACGGACTAACCCTCCTGAATCTACCGGAGACCCATACTAGGCTCGGACAGGACGCAAGGCAAGCAGACACAACGCCCGACTTGACGTGGTCCTCGAAACCCAGAAATTGCCACTGGAAGCTTCTTGAGGATCCTCTAGGCAGCGACCATCTTCCAATTGCCATCACAGTGAAGAACAATGGGGTGTCGTGCCGCAACTCATCTCACAAGCGATAGTGCCTTATTACGCACTGGGATGAGTATCGCACGCAACTACAAGAAACCGCTTCAATTACCGACCTTGACTCTCTAACGAAGGCTATGAGGCATGCTAAGCACGTAGCAACAAAGACGCTGCGGGTAGCTGAAGATCACCCAGACCCAGACCCTCCTGCATTTATGGAACCGCAGGCTTCGTCTCTTGTCAAAATATCGCGCGAAGGGACGCCCGCAAACTCTACGAAGCCAATTGCTGTCAGTACAAAAAGAAATTGAGAAGTATACTAGCCAGCTAGCCTCTGAGCAGTGGATGGAAATGTGCGAGCAGATCAATGGGTCAACAAATTCAAGCAAAGCGTGGGGTATTTTGAGGTCCCTTCTGGGCCGGCGCAAGACATCCGACGGCGCCCTACGTGTTGCGCTAAAGGAAGGCATCACCAATGCAGAACTCGCAGAAAAAGCAGCAGACGTCCTTTTCCCACAGACGAATTGTGCCACGGACAGAACCTATGCGAGGGATGACGCTCCAAGAGAAGACGACGATTTAAACCAACCTTTCACGGTTACCGAATTCGAAGACGCCTTAAGCAGAATGAACACACGTGGTGCGCCAGGAGCTGATGGAATTACGGTAGCACACATAAAGAACCTCACAGCAAGATGTAAAATCGCACTTCTAGCGGAGATTAACCATATATGGAAAGATGGAAATCTTCCAGCGGATTGGCGCCATTCCATTGTCAAGCCTATTCCGAAACCGAACAAGTCGCCGAACTGTTTCAATAACTTGAGACCGGTTTCTCTCACGTCATGCTTGTGCAACTTTATGGAGAGCATGGTCAACGCAAGATTAATATGGTGGTTAGAAAAAAATAGCCTTCTGCCGCACACACAATATGGATTCAGACTTGGTCTTTCCACTCAAGATATTATGCTTCGCCTAAAGGAGAACGTGCTAGACACGTTGTCTTTATGCCCTCGCATCGTCGTTGGGGTAGACGTCCGAAAGGCGTTCGACAGCCTTCCCCACTCTTCCATCATGCAAGCTGCACGCGAAATGGGCATCAGGGGTCACATGTACAACTTTATTGCCGATTTCCTAGAAGACAGAACGTTTCAGGTTCAAGTTGGCAACGAGCGCAGCTCTTATCGTCACAACCGGGTTGGCGTTCCGCAGGGAGCCGTAATCTCCCCCACATTATTCAATCTGGTTCTAGCTGCTCTTCCTGCAAGGCTGAAGAAAATTGAGGGTATTGAGCACGCTATTTATGCCGACGATGTGACACTATGGACCAACGTTACTAGAATAAACTCAGTTTCAAAGCTCCGCCGGAGAGGCGGTCCGCGTGGCGGTCGCGAGAACTAGTGGCGCTGTAGTCACGTCTTGCGCTGCCGCTGGCTCCCGCCACCGGCGCTTGTTGTGACGGCGCAGTCGACGTTCACGTGGGTTGCAGCAACTGGTACGCTTTGTTCGCTCATAATTTTTGGAACTGTTTTTGCCCATGCGAAGTGTCTTGGACGAAAACATACGTCGTGTATACGACGCCTAGCGAGGAGCCACAGGATCATTTACGCGCGGTATGCCGACTTGCTTTGCGCCGGGGTGCAAGACCGGGGTGCATCGTTGCAGACACCGCAACGATGACTCCGGCTCACGCCACTTCGGACCGCCAAAAGACCCTACGGAATTCAGAAGGTGGGAGGAAGCTTAACATCGCAAAGTTGAAAGCTTACTCCGATATGCAGACTCTGCGACCTTCTTTTTGAGCACGGCAACATTATAAAGCGCTACTTTCACGTTTTTGCTGGACAATAAGCTTTGATTTGGGAAAATGGGAACTAGCGCTTGGTACGCTTGTTCGCAGCATTTCCACCCCATATATCTAAGCCAAAATGATCAGGGTCAAGGCGCAAGTCCCCGAAAAAACGCATGGCGTCCTGCGAAAGCCCAGTGCCCACCTCGTCGGCGGAGGAGCCGTCAGAGCTAGAACAGCAAGACGAAGGACAAGCGATTACCAACACTGCCGGGACATAGAATTGCCCTCGCGTCACATTCACATTCAATCACTTGTCAACTGTCGCGCTACCTTCAAAGCAATGGCTTTTTGTGTGTTTTTACGACGTAGTAACGAACAGTAGGTGCGGAATATTTTACACTCACCGGCTTGTGAACGGGGACTTCCTTATGCAAAAAACAGCTGTAGTTGATGAGCAGTTTAACTGCACAGTGAACACCTACAGAACGTAAAGCAAACAGCTGTCGTACAGTCTAAGCTGTGCTGCGGGCATGGAAGATGTACTCTGCGAAGTTGACGAACTGAAGGTGTGTGAACGATAGCGACAGAGTACGCGAAAAAAAAAACTGCTTGGTTCTCACGTCACGCCAGATCTGTCCGAATTGTTTAAGGCACCGTAGAAATGAGCGACTGCAGACACCAGCGAAGGCAACCATTAAGAACTTTAAGATGAATCTCAGAAGAACGTTGCTTAGGGCCACAGCAGCTCGCGAGAAGCAGGACAAACAAATCATGGAACTGAAAGGAGTGATAGAAACGACCTCGGAGGAGTGCCTGAGCAAGCAGCTGGACTGCCTCCCACCGCTCGAAAAGCTGACGGTTGCAAATGCATTTCGCAAAGTCAAAGCAAAAGCACCGTGTGGAATGCGTACAATGCAGAATGGTTGCTTAACTGCATGCTTGTACGAATCGCCAGCCCACGGGCCTCAAGGCTGCTGATAGACCTGAACATGCTACCACTGCCAACCACAAACTGGCTGGCACAAAGACTGGAGGACATTTAATGTAAATATGGATTTGAAGCCGTCTGTCTGGAATACATACAACGTCAAATAAACAAGCAGCTTGGGGCCGCTTGTTGTCGATGAAACGAAGCTTAGGCATTCTTACGAGTTCAACAAATCTACCTACAAAATAGACGGCTTTGTTGATTACGGTGGGATCGTGAAGGAGGGCACAGCTGCCAGTTAGCCCACCATGCGTTGGTGGTTATGTTCGTGCCCATGTTTGAAGGATGGGTACAGTCTATAGCAAGTTTTGTCACAAAGAGCGCCGCACCTGGCCGTATGTTGGCCGAGCTTGTGCTCGAAGCCGTTTTGCAGCTGCACGAGTACGGTGCGGCCGTTATTGCCGTGGTGAGCGACGGTGCCGGGAATAACATGTCCATGTGGCAGCAGTTCGGCGTTAGTGTGCTATTTCAGACACCAGGCATAAAAATTCAACACCTGTGCAATCCAATGAGCAATGCATGCGGGTCGATGCATACAGACGACCTTACGCATACCCACTTAAGTAGTGCACAAATGGGATGCGGGAACGTCGTATGGACGGACGATAAATGTTTAACTTTCGCAATAGCACTACTAGAAAGCCGCCGTGCGAAATGCGCGGTGGACCGCCGCTGTGCTCCGCTGTAGCAGACGACGCGCCGAGAGTAGCGCAAGACGTGACTGCAGCGCCGCAAGTTCACGCGACCGCCGTTCGGACCACCCTCCTCCGCTGGCGGAGATACGGAGCTGCGAAACTGAGTTTATTCTAGTAACGTTGCTATGGACTACAAAGGGCTCCCTCGGACAGCAAGAGGAGGCGCTGCAAAATGCGCTAAATACCGGTGATAACTTCACCAGAGGGATTGGCCTCACGCTAGCCCCAGAAAAAACCGAGTTTGTAGTCATCCATGGAGGCAGAAGGTCAAAGGCGAAAGACGACGAAAAGGCCAGCGTCAATCTCTCCATCGGTCGGGCACCAGTTCTCAGGAAGCGTGTCATCCGCATACTCGGAATGTTCTTGGACGAGCAGTGCATATCGACAACATGGTTCAATCAAACTGTAAAAACTACAAAACAGGTCACTCAAGTTCTGCGAAGGATCGCCAAACGCACGAGGGGCGTGAGAGAGAAAGAAATGAAGCACTTCGTGCAGGCATTCATACATTCTCGTATTATGTATGGCGCCTTCTATCACCCCATCACCCGAACACAGCTGCAGTCCCTAGAGCGTCTCAATAACGAGGCCAGGAGAGTCATCACAGGGTTGCCAAAGTACACGCCCCTCCCTGCATTGAAAAGCTGCTCTGCTTTGGGAGACATTGCTGACCTTATGTCTATGCACGAGGTGACGCAGGTCACAAGAGTTCAGTCTCGCATGCAGGGAGAGCGACCTTGTCTAAAATCGGGCATGACGTATCTCATCTTCCTGTGCTACCGCACATATCCCCCCCTTGGGAGCAAATACAAATTGCAGACCCCAAACCTCTGCCGAAAAACATGGGAAACGAACATTCAGCAAGGAGGCAGGCCCACGCCCGAAGCCACGAGAAATACACGCAGGAGGTACGCAGTGGAAGCCACCCCCATAGCTCCTGTCAAATAGTGTACGTGGACGCATCCATCGGGCAACAAGAACAACCACCGATGTTCGCTACGGCATGGACCAACCTAGAGGCCACCGAAAGGGGGACCAAACTGCATGTAGCGCCTAACGTTGTTCATACATCTACGGCGGAACTATATGCTATTTTAGATTTTGCCAAACATGCTGACTCCACCATTCAGACCTTACCACGTGACAAGAAAATTCACTACAGAGTATTTACTGACTCCCAAGAGGCATTTCGCGCTTGCAAGCACACTCGCACTACCACTCGTGTTGTTCAACAACTGCGTTTCTACGTGCGTCGTCTGCGGGAACAAGGACATGATTTGCATTTGCATTGGATTCCGGGCCACACGGGTATACCAGGAAATGAACGGGCACATCGACTGGCGCGCGCAATGCTATTATCCGCGCAGTCGAAACCACCCGAACACATATTGCGCAGCGCACCAGAAGAAATTGAACAACACAGCGATTGGTACGATCCCATGGAAGTAATAGCCCAAGTAAAGTGCTACCGGCGAAGCTATCTTCTCGATGTATCTAACCCATTGGACATACCTCCACTTCCTTCAAGTGCTGATACCCGCCGGCAACAGGTACTGTTGCGGCAGGTACAGACGGGAACTCTCCTTACCCCCTTCCTCGTGCAGCGTTTTCGCAGAGATCGAGACCTGGGCACCCCGAATATTGGCATCTGCGGCCACTGCAACACCCGAGCGGACCTGCGCACCTTATCTGGGACTGCCCGCTGTATTCTGGAACCAGGCAACGGGTCATTGCTGCAATCCCACCGGAATGGCGCCCGACTTCATTCCAGGCCTGGGCACAACCCGGGCGCATCACCGGCGCCGCCGCCAACGAGCTATGGCGGTCGCTGCTCGAGTACCTGGACGATCCCAAGGCTCCAGCCGTTGGCACCAGGCTCCGTCTTGGGCGTGACAGCCAGAACGTTAACTCGAGAGACGCTCATTAGGAGTGCATTTTTTGTGCCCCCTTTTTCCTTTTGTTTTCGTTCTTTTTTTTTCTCTTTTATTTAATCCCGTCTCTCCCCCTACATTCACCGCAGCCCTCAAAGGGCATAAAATGTGAATAAAGACGTGTCAACAAAAACAACAACGTGTTCTGACAGTTGCTGCAGTTTATAGTCGGCTGTACCTCACTTGCATTTGCATAGCGTAGCGAATTTGCGAATTACACGCGAACACCACACGAACGACACACGACGAGGAAAACAAACAGGCAGGGAGCGCGTGCATTTGCTAGCAGACTAACCGGAAGTCGACGTTCTCCTTCGACCAATAAGCGGAGCTCGGACTCTTTTGACGTCAAAGAAAAAAAAAGTCACAGCATATCCACGGGGCGAATGATGATGAGTGGGCGAAGCTCTGGAAGGAATCATCGGTAAACCGTGAACCTTCCGTGTAATTCGCTCAGTCGATCATCATGTAAAGACGTCTTACGCAGCCCTTTACACAGGCCGGAACGCGCACCGCGTTTGCCGACGCAATCACATGACTGCTGAGAGAGTATAAGGCGGAGAGGCCCCGGCGTCTTACACCAGCTTCTTACACGGGCCGTAACGCGCTAGCACAAACGCGTTAGAAACGCGCAGTCTTTCGTTAATGTTGTGTATTTACCGTCATCGTGGTGCATGTGTCCATGTGCGCTTCGTGGCGTAGTGGCTAGCGCCGCGCGTTTGGAAGCGAGTGGTGCCTGGTTCGATTCCGCGCTTCGGACACAACGTTCGAAATTTTTTTCTCACCATCCATGGTCCACCAAGCGCGATCCGACACGTACGGCGACGATCCAGGAGAATGACAGGAGCGCTCCCCGCGCGGCAGCCAATCGGAGAGCAGCTGCACCGCCAACATCATCTAGCGTACCTTCACCCAACCGCCATATTGTACGCATGTCTATGGGACAGCGCCCTCTCGAAAACGAGACGAGAAATGGAGATGACGCCACAGAATGCGTACAGCGCCATTTAGTGTATCTTCACCCAACTGCAGTTTGCATGCATTTCTGTGGGACAGCGCCATCTATTGTATGCTATTGTATGCTAAGGGAGACTCTACTGGCTACGCAGGATGCATCTACAACCGAGAACCGCCCAGGTGATGCCATAAGGAGCTTCGCCCCTAAACCACGGCTAACTCTGGTATGTCGGCACTGGCCAGAGAGGCGCGCGGGATTGTCTTTCGAGTTTGTGGCGCGGCCGCGGCGTGTAGCGCTGCCGCGTTTGACATTGATCATGGTGACAGCATTTTCAACATGATGCGCTTGTTAACATGAAATGTTCAAAAAAATGTCGGGGGTGGTTTAGGGGCTCTTTAAAAGATGAGACGCAGATCAATGTTTGTGCACGAGAACTTTCCTGTGTGATACTTAGAAGGAAATCTAAAGTTGTATATAGGTGCTTTCCTTGTTGTTTTGTTAATCATTACCTTTCAAGGTGTTTCGCCAGTTTCTTTAGTGAGTACAGCAGTTGCGCACTGTAAGTGCATAAAACGTCGTTTCTTGCACTTGTGTTCCTCGCAAAGAATTCACGACCGCTTACGTCGCTCAAGCTTAGCAGTGTCATTTTCACCATTATTTGCATTCCAAATAGACAAACATTGCAGTTTTATTCTGCGAGCCATGCCGAAATGACGGAAAGTCTTCACGATCACACGGTTACCAGAGCACCAAAAGATGAGACGCAGACCAATGTTTCTGCGTGAGAAATTTGTGCATACTTCTTAGAAGGAAATCTAAAGGTGTATGTAGGTGCTTTCCTTGTTGTTTTGCTAACCATTACCTATCAAGGTGTTTCACCAGTTTCTTTAGTGAGTACAGAAGTGGCGCACTGTAAGTGCATAAAACGTCGTTTCTTGCACTTGTGTTCCTAGCAAATTCGGGACCGCTTGCGTGGCTAAAGCTTAGCAGTGTCATTTTCACCATTATTTGCATTCCAAATAGCCGAGCATTGCAGTGTTATTCTGCGAGCCATGCCCAAATGACGGAAACAGTCTTTTCACGATCACAAGGTTGCCAGAACAGCAAAAGATGAGACGCAGACCAATGTTTCTGCATGAGAAATTTCCTGCGTACATACTTCTTAGAAGGAAATCTAAAGGTGTATATAGGTGGTTTCCTTGTTGCTTTGCTAATCTTTCAATGTGTTTCGCCTGTTTCCTTAATGAATACACCGGCAATTTCGGTTTCAAGGAGACTGCCGCGGGGAAATAATTGTTCGCGTAGCTCCGACATGCACTCCGCTATTCAAAATTTGATCGTTGGGATAGGCAGTGTCGAGGACGGGCTCCAAAGTACTCATTTGCTGTAGCCACCAGTTGCTAATAATTAAAAAGGTAATTAGCGTAATTTCGCTAATTATGCATACTTTTGCGGAAATTGTTCTGAATCTAGAGGCCGCCAATCCGTATACTCGAATGGTACACAAGACATTCCCGCGATTTATGTTTTTCTAATTTTTAAAATGTGTTGCAACTAAAAAAACACCCTGTATGCTAATGTAAATCAACTGGGCTACAGTATTTATAGCTTTTAGTGTTAAATGCACGCTCGGTAATCACATGCACTGGTGAATGTGAGTGGCTTTCTATTTGCACATCTGAAGCGCACTGTGCTGACTGCCCATTTGGAAGACCCATTTTGTGTAGCACTTATAATAACTAGAGTCAAAGTCGCAGTGAACATGTCGAGACTGGTTTCAGTGCTCCCTGAAAATATGTCTAGAAACATTTAGTTTCATATTCTTTATCTCCTGATAATGTGCTGCCGGTAGGGTTCAAGTTCCCACAATGTATGTAGCTGAAATTGAATTTTAAAGTGTTTAAGTCACCTAATTTCATCTCACAATTACCCGACACTATTTTCGATTTTGAAAATAAAATGTAAACATAAATGAAACGACACGTTTTAATTTACGAAGTGTAAATGTAACGCGTTCCTTCCTGATTAAAGGAAGTTGTAACGGGAATCGTTAAAAACTTGGGAAGGAAAGAGGAACGAGCTTTCGTTCTTGTTTTGGAGGAGCGTGTACAACACTGCTCGCGGGACAGAAAACCGCTTTCGTACATATACGGCAAGAACCTTCAAAGGGTTAAACTGGTTTAGCAGGCAAAGTAAAACAAAGTCTGCAAAATGTTGCGATTCGCTAGTCTCTTCAGGGCTGAAAAAGTAAGCACGGAGATATATTTCCGCATCCTAACGTCCTCGCGGCTCCGCTTCCTCTCGTCACTTGACACTCGCCTTCCAGTTTTGGCGCTTCCTCGGGAGGCGTGGAGCCGCTTCCTACAGTTTCAGCAAATTGAGACATTAAATAATACGTTCTGCTGCTTGTATGCGGGTTTTAACCGTATTTCATATCGTGTAACACTGGAGGAACAACAACATAGCGCTATTAACCTGCTCGGATTTTATATCAGCAGCACTTCTGCTGTTCTCCCCCCTCTCCCCCCTCCCCCTTTTTTTTCGCGTTCTTCTGGCTGCGTCCTGCCAGTTGGAAGTGTTTAAAAGCTAGGTAGGTTTCTCCAGCCCTGCCAAGCTTGCGGGTACCACATTGCTGCAGTTTGTACAGCTTTGCCGCGCTCTCAGCATTCATTTATTGTACTCTTCCGCAGAGTACTTCTTGTTGTTAGGCTGGCCAAGGGTGGCAAATATTTCGTTTCCTGCAGCGATAAGAGTGCAGATTAAATGCGTTTCAGTTTATTGAAGCAGGTGAACGCAACTAGCGTATGGTTTATTTTTATGGGAATACTGCCGATCTCACAAGAGATCGTTGCAGGGAGGGCATGCATGTAAATCCAAAAGAAACACATGAAGCCATTTATAGGCTCCGTACAGTCGACAGGCAGCGCTGCTCAAACAGCATGAGATGAAAGAGGAAATCAATTCGAAGGGTACGAAGCGCTGGGTTACATCCAGAAGGTAACAGCCGATACGCTTAAAAAGATCGTCCAAAAGATTTCCCCAATGGATGACGGAGAGCGAAACTAAGAAAGAGCTAGAACTTGAGAACTTCAACTGGAAAAAGGCCGAAGGAAAAATTCCAAAGCGCACTGCTCCGGGTTTAGGTGGGGTCCTCATTAACGAATTAGGACAGAATAATAAAGAAGCACTATTGAAAGCCGTAGAAAAATGCTTACAGGAGAGGCAAATACCGGACAGTTGGCGGAAAAGCAGAATGAACTTCATCTATAAAGGCAAGGGGGAAAAGAATAACATTTGCTCGTATAGACCGCTAACCATTACATCGCTCTCTACAGGATGGCTATGCAAGCAGTAAAATTAAAGATAGAAGCGTGGGCAGAACGTAACAATGTTTTCGGAGAACTTCAGGATGAATTTGGAGAAGAGAGGCGGTTAGACGATAACCTATTTGTTCTTACTCAGTGTATAAAAATATCTAAAATAGAAAGCAGGCCTTTGGATGTGGCTTTTCTAGACATGACTGGCGCGTATGACAATGTTAACCAGGAAATATTGTGGGAAATATTGAAAGGAATGGGCATAGGCGTCGATTGTGTACAGCTTTTGAGGGAGATATATCGAGAAAATACAGTTTGTATAGGAATGGGAAGGAGTCAGTAGCATGTTGATATTAGCAAGGGGCTGAGAGAGAGTTCCCTTCCTAGACGTACTCGTACATCGTTCCGATGGTGGCCTATCCTTTTCCGTTTATCGCAAAATTACCCATACGGGTCGCTACCGCCACTTTACATCCTGCCACCCAACTGGACACAAGACCTCTGTCGTATCGTCTTTGGTTCGTAGGGCCACCCGCTTATGCTCCAACGAACACGAACTGCAGAGAGAACTTATTACGGTACGGCAAGAACTGTCCAATAACGGCTATTCGTCTGCTTTTGTTCGCAGAATTGGAAAACGAAAGCTGAATCCTCAGCCAGCCGAGAATCGAACTCTTCAAAAAAATCACAGCATATTCACGGGGTGAATGATGATGAGTGGGGCGAAGCTCCGGAAGGAATCATCGGTAAACCGTGAAACTCTTCCGTGCAATTCGCCCCACAATTAAAAGTGAAACACTTGAGTAAATGTCATCAAACTATTATAACATCTCGCATCTTTCATCATCAACTACAAGTACCGCCATCTAGTTTTATAACATCTCGCGCATGCTACGAATCCTCACGGTTCAACTACGCACAATGCACAAGTGAAATCTCCCACCGGCACTTCATTGCAAGTCAAGATGCAGTGCCTATATATATATATATATTATATATATATATATATATATATATATATATATATATATATATATGGGTTGACGGTGAACGCTTCTCGAACGCGAGCAGTCGGTATTTCTCAATCAAGAAACTCGCTAGGAGACGCTGCCTGCGCCAACGTTGTCTCTCGCGGGCGAGCGCGTGTCGGGAGCCACGCGCTCGCCCTCGGCGCGTGCGTGCCTCCCGGCAGGCACGCGCCGGTGGCTACCTACTACTACTACTACTACATACATCGGGGACGCACGACCCACGCCTTAAAGAGCTTCGCCCCTAAAACGGGCCAGCATTCACTACGTACCAGGTATCAGCGAAGCACTCTCAAGAATATTTTCAAAATATGATTTACGCGTAGCGCATGTGCCATCGAACAAGCTCCGCAGCAAAGTCGCCAACGTGAAGGACCGCTTACAAGCAGAAAAGTTCCCGGGTGTAATCTATAAGATCCCGTGCCACGACTGCAATTTCTGCTACATTGGCGAAACAGGAAACTTCAATAGACGATTAAAAGAGCACAAACGCGATGTTCAAAATCACCGCCATGTGTACAACGCACTAGCGGAGCATGTGCCCAAGATGGATCACTCTATCGCTTGGCAGAATGCTGCTGTCATAGCCAAAGAGAAGAATTTGGCAACGAGACTGCTGCTGGAATCTCTGCTGATACAGACGACACCTGATACAGGACAGATGGAAATATGCCTCAAATTTATGCCCGTTCATTACGTCACATATTGTATATTTAACTGGACAACGGCGCTACGTCCGTTGCATTGTGAACAAGAAACCTGTATAGGCTCCGAAACGTCCAAAACAACTTTTTGACTTGGTCAGTGACCGTAAACTTGATTACCACATCATGCTACCTGACCAGACGAGCTTTCGTCGAATTCTGGACTAGGTACCCGGGTTTACATTTGCGAACTCAGTGCTGTGCATGAGGCCAGAGGTACAATCAGGAATGGATGTGAATCAAAGAACTGTGGAACGCCTCGCGGTGGGTGCTCACGGGAAAGGGCGATATGGATGGGCGAGTTTTGAGGCAAGGGAAGCCCAGAGCAAAACGAGGTTTGAAGAGAGGCTAAGGAATATGAAAGAGAGTAGGTGGGCAGTGAAGGTGTTCCGTTAATTACATAGAAGGAGCGTTGACACTGTCACAAAGTAGTGCCTATTTGGACGAGAAACACGGCGTCGAGCTGGAGGTGAAGTGCTCGAGGTGAAGGACGTGGACGACCTGAACGCCAAGTGCCGTTCGCAACAAGGAAAGCAATTGTATGAAGTCATCCTGCACGTGAGTGCAAGAATAAAGTGACTAAACTTTCACCTTGAAAACGCTTTTTTTATATAGCTTAACCAAGATTTAATCGGTGCCTCTCTGCTGGCGATGGATGCCTCACTTTGGTACGCCGCTGCCTATTTCATTCCCCCTGTCACACTGTCACTTTATATGAATGAATCGGTATGAATCGTGTACAGCTACACGGTTACTTTTCATCGCGATTTTGGTCCACCTGTTTTCAATCATTTGCGATCCGCGCATCGAGATGGAGCGTCGCGATTGTAGGCTGCTGTCAGCACCGTCATGTCGAATGATGTAAGATAACTCTAATTCGACCCGTGTAGCGGCGACCACGCGTGATCGAAGTTGAGAAATTTTATTCGGATCGGGTGCTACCTTGATAAAGAGAGGCTGTGTGACAGCGCACGGTGTTCTACGTCGGCGTAGTCTGGCACGCCGCCAAACAAAGGCTTTTGCAGTTTTCAAGCAGTTTTAAGCAGCCTATTGCAGCTCACTGCTGACCGCAGAACCGGGACCTACCCGTCGACCTAATCGGCATAAGGACGAGTCACTTCGCGCAGCAAGTGAGACAAGCGTTTGTTCATTCGATATTTTTATTCATAACCACTCTAAAGCAGATATCACTGGTAATGCTCGCTTTGATGTGGAGCCGAGTTGACTTGCGAACGGCACAGGCACTAATGCGTTGCCCCTAGAGCAACGCGATATAAGGCTCCACCTAATTTGATTCCCCACACAACGGCGCCCAAGCGCATTATCAGACAAGTATGATGGACTGTGTACATTCATCGAGGCTCATTATGCCTCTTTCACAAGGTCCGATTTAGCTTGAGAGTTTCCTTACATACTTGCATATGTGCTGCCTTCTCACTGCAATGTCGCGAATGGAAGTTCGAAATATGAATTGTGCCATGTGAAAGGGAGCCTCTGACCATTAAAGTTCCACAAGCCCTTAAAGGAACGGTGGTGTTCCTTCGTCCTGTGTAAACACTTCAGTTACCAAAATAAGTGAAAAACAGTGGTGTAAACAGCAAAACACAACCAACAATGTGAAACTGTGTTGTTAATCTGATGGCCAATTCTTTGTTCAACATAGCAAAAATGGATGCTCTGTAGTTTTTCAAAACATTATGTGGGAAATTTTGCAGCCTCAAAGGCCATCCTCAGTGCCTACGCATGTAAGGAAGCAGGTGTGGAAACTGACACATGTGCACATCTGGACGCATCAAGTCAGTGTGAAGCAGTGGGTGCCCCATCACCAACGTGGAGGTTTCAGCCAGCACGCGGTTCAAAACCAGTGCCAGACGCAGAGGAAGACGCAGACGCTGCAGAGCTTCCATCTGTCATTCCTGAGGTAGACACAAGCAGCCAGCGTTCCTTTGATGAGAGCTTTGCAAGGTGAATCACAGGCCATAGTACAATAATTAACATCACCCAGCAGTGTGAATGACACAAACACGGTGAACAACACTCCAGCGTAATGTTGGGCTCCAGTTTGACACCTGCAAACAAATAACATGGCACAAAGTGAGGAATTTCTATCATTGTCATTTGCATAGCATTATTCAATGCACCACAGAAGCCAGTGCCTTTCAGACAAGTTATTGCGCTTTGGCATGGAAATCGGAAATTGGAATGTGAGGCCGTAAAACTATATAATGAAAAACGAGGCGCAGAATTTTACTTCTTACCCAGCAGTTTCCTTAAATGTCTTGAGTATTGAGCACACTGCTTGCTTATCTGATAACCGAGATGTTTGTATCCACCTTTGAGTTTTCGAGCAGTGCCAAGTATTACAATGTTGACATGTTTTTAAACCATTTTTTATGCAATTGTTAATGATTGTATACTTATCACATTCGAACCAAGTGTGTAAAGTGCCATCCCAAAAATCCTTGGTACATGCGTCAGATTATACATTTTCGTAATTTGTCAATTTGTCGTATCAGCCACCTGCGTGAACAAACCAATGCTTAATTCAATAATCCTTTGCTATCATTCATAAAAAAAGCCATCGAAGTTCTTGAAAACCGTCATTCCACCAAGTCAGAGCTGTTTTTCTTCATTTGTTTTTTTTTTGATAAAGCATGCTTAGATAATCTCAGTGTTACCAAAGCATTTATTGACCGCTTTAAATCTGCATTGATTTCTGATGATGGATGCACTGAATCATTTTCCACTATTTCTTCATCATCACACTTTCCTATTATGCTAATCACTACAGCTGGCATATGTAACCTTATATTCAAAACTAAGGGTCCCTAAGGGTCCCAAGTTCGAATCCTCGAGAGCCTGAGTAATTTTTTTTTCGTTTTTTGTTTTTTTTTCTGATCTTTTCCTCCTTAGTATCTTCTTTCGTCTAGCCTGCTGCTCTTTAATATTGATACTCTCGCCTTTCCTAACCATAAACTTCACATCTCTGAAAGAACTCTCCCCCTAACGGAGCATTTGGACAAGATGCACAAGGGCCTACTCCACCACCATGCCTCATCTGCGTAACTCAACTGCGCACCAGAACAGGAACTGGCCTCCCTGGTGCAACACCATGGCCAACGCCTCCCAAGTGACCGAACCATCCGAATCCTGGACCTCCGACGGTGAGTTGAGCTTCTAAACGCGGATGCGACCACGAGGGGATAGGAACAAAAGACTCGGAAAGCTTCTGGACTCGGACAGGCAACCACTGGAAACTAAACGTAGCGACTCTTAACACGCGAACTCTTTCAAGTGAAGCCAGACTAGCTGAACTACTAGAAGAATTACGGGGACATCATTGGCCTCAGCGAGCTTAGGAAACCAGGAGAAGGATACTTATTGCTTAATGAAGGGCATGTCCTCTGCTACAGAGGACTGCCAGAGAAGCGTGAATACGGGGTTGGATTCCTTATACACAAAGACCTAGCAGGCAACATTGAAGAATTCTATAGCGTCAATGAAAGGGTAGCAGGTATCGTGTTAAAATTAAATAGGCGATACAAACTAAAGGTAATACAGTGTTACGCACCAACGACAAGCCACAACTGACGAGGCTGTAGAACAGTTTTATGAGGATGTAGAAACGGCAATGAACAAGGTACACACCCAATATACAACTGTCATGGGGGACTTCAACGCGAAAATAGGAAAGAAACTACGGGGAGAAAAGGCGGTCGGGAACTACGGCGAAGGTGATAGAAACAGCAGAGGAGAGATGCTAGTGGAATTCGCAGAACGAAATCACCTTCATGTGATGAATACTTTCTTTAAAAAACGTAAGAACAGAAAGTGGACATGGAAAAGCCCCAACGGAGAAACGAAACACGAAATAGATTTCATTATGTGTACTGATCCAAGCATAGTACTAGACACGGAAGTGGTTAATAAGGTCAGAATCAGTGACCACAGACTAGTAAGAGCGAAGATAACCCTCAATCTAAAGCGCACAAGGACAAAGTTAATCACGCGGAAGAAGGCCAACCTCGATCTCGTCAGGGCGAAAACAGAAGAATTTAGAATTGCACTTAAGAACAAGTTTGAGGCTTTAGGACACGAAGAGAATGAGGACATAGAAAAGATGAACGAAGACATTACTAAGCTGATCACCGAAGCAGCGATCGAAGTAGGGGACAAAGCACTGAGACAAGATGTAAATAAGCTCTCTGAATCTACTGAAAATTTAATCAAACAACGCCAACAGATAAGAATAACTAACTCAAGAGACAGGATAGAATTTGCCGAGCTGTCTAAGCTCATCAGTAAAAGTAGAGTCAGGGACATACGTAACCATAACGTGAAAGAAATAGAAGCAGCCGTGAAAAAAGGAGTCAGCATCAAAACAACTAAAAGGAGGCTTTGCGCGGGAAAGAACATAATGCATGCCGTGAAAGATAAGCAGGGCAACACCGTTACCAACTTCAGTGATATAACCAAAGTGGCCGAGGACTTCTATTCTGAACTATACAGTTCAAATACGAGTCCCCCCACCATGAGGGTAGTAAATGTCGCTGAGGACACCGAAATTTCATGTGTTACTGCGGACGAAGTTAGGAAAGCAATTCAGGGCATGTCCCGCGGAAAAGCGGCTGGAGAAGACGGCATAACAGCCGACTTGATCAAAGACGGCGGAGACTTCCTAACTAGAAAGCTCGCGACACTATACACACAGTGCCTCAAAACTTCAAATGTACCAGTCAGCTGGAAAACCGCAAATATTCTACTATTACATAAGAAGGGAGATGTTAAAGACTTGAGAAACTACAGGCCGATCAGTCTACTCTCAACACTCTACAAAATTCTCACAAAGGTTATCTCCAACAGAATAAGGGCCATACTTGAATTCAATCAACCAAGAGAACAAGCAGGGTTCAGGAAAGGATACTCCACCATAGACCACCTTCATGTGATAAACAAGTAATCGAGAAGTCAGCGGAATACAACAAACCCCTCTATATGGCTTTCATAGACTACGAAAAGGCTTTCGACTCTGTAGAGATACCAGAGGCATTACGCCGACAAGGAATATGCGATAGATACGTAGACATAATAGCCAACATCTATAAAGATTCTACAGCCACCCTGCTCCTCCACAAGAAAAGCAGAAAAATCCCAATACAGAAAGGTGTCAGACAAGGAGATACAATTTCTCCAATGCTGTTTACTGCATGTTTGGAAGAAATCTTCAAAAGGCTAGACTGGGACGAGACAGGGCTAAGGAATAACGGCGAATATCTGAGTAACCTAAGATTGCAAAATCTTAGGTTACTGTTAGGTTACTTAGGTCTTAGGTTACTTAAGAACTGCAATCTTAGGTTACTTAAGAACTGCAAAATCTTAGGTTACTTAAGAACTGCAAAACTTAAGTTACTTAAGAACTGCAAAAAATGATTGAAGACTTAAGCCGAGAAAGCTCTAAAGTAGGGTTAAGGATGAACATGCAGAAAACAAAGATAATGCTAAGTGGCACGGCGAAGAAACGTGGCTTCACGATCGGAAACCAAACATTAGAGGTCGTAGAAGAATACCTATATCTAGGACAACTACTGACAGGAGAACCCGCCCATACAAAAGAAATCCACCGTAGAATAAACATGGGATGGCGCGCGTACGGGAGACACTCCCAACTCATGAAAGGAAATCTACCACTATCACTCAAGCGGAAACTATATAACTACTGCATTTTGCCAGTACTGACGTACGGGGCAGAAACTTGGAGAATTACGAAGAATCTCGAGAGGAAGTTAAGAACGGCGCCGCGGGCGATGGAACGAAAAATGATAGGCGTTACATTAAGAGATAGAAAGAGAGCCGAGTGGGTCAGAGAACAGACGGGAGTCGCCGACATAATAACCGACATTAAGAAGAAAAAATGGACATGGGCAGGCCACGTGATGAGAAGGATAGATAACCGATGGACAGTTAGAACGACGGAATGGATACCAAGAGAGGGCAAACGTAGCCACGGGCGACAGAGAGTAAGATGGGGGGACGAAATCAAGAAATTCGCAGGCGTCAAATGGAATCAGCTCGCGCAGGACAGGCAAGAATGGAGAGGATTGGGAGAGGCCTTCGTCCTGCAGTGGACATAAGATAGGCTGATGATGATGATGATGATGATGATGATGATTTCTAAACTGATACAGTGAAAAGTTTAGGGGTGGACAAAACAAAATGTGCTTCTGAGACTGCATGCTGAATGCAGCTCAATATTCATAATTTTTTCAGTCGGCTCAGAAGGAAAGAGATAATTTATTGGAAGGCACAGAGGTTGGCCTTAGTGCACTCTGCCCTTCTCAGGTAGAAAATCTGCACAGGTAGAAAATGAAAAGTGGAGAAGAGGGGGCAAAGAATGATGATAGGGACAGGAAGATGTGATGTGTGTGCACATTCACCACAGTGCCTTCGGTGCCTTTTATAAGGTCTATTACTTAGTCCGCTATTCTTGAACAAACCAAGTACTGCCTTTCCATTAGATGGACACAGCACACTGGAAGCCATCAAGTCTAAACCAATTTTTGCAACAACTGCAACTTTCAAACACAGTTTTCCCATGGACCATTTCTGACTCTAACTTTCTTCCTAAGGCCTCTTTCCAGTCCTCTAGCTTTCTGAAACCTTTAGCATGACATTCCCATGAGTGAATTATGTGTGTGTACATTTTGGTTTCATTCGTTCAATATTTGTTCACTACTACTTCTTGTGTTGCATTGTTCTTTCATGCGTTTCGAAGCCCCTGATGCAAGGGCCAAGAATGTTGCTGTGTACTATCATTAAATAAATAAAGAAACCTTTAAATTGATATTGTAACCTAGTTGTTGACATTCTTTGACGGTGCAATTTCTATACTAGCGCCTGTCTCTCGAAACACTTTTTAGCCCTGATGGAATTGAGGGAAATAAACCGAAGTGCACTTGGTCATGTCGTTACAATCTCATACTTCACACCAGCACAGTGCTACACAAAATCAGAAAGCATCATAAAAAAAACATTCAAGGAGAGACTCCTTAGCACTTCAACAGTGAGTGTTGAAAGCCAACTGCATGCACAAGCCGTAATTGCTTTATGAGTTTTATGAGTTGAACACACTATTAAAATGCTTTCTTGTGACTTGTGTAACGGTAGCTGCACTTAATTTTGCATGGAGTGCTGGAAGCCTACATAAGTGGCTGACAGGAGCTCGTCTCTAATCCTGGCAACCATGCAAGCAGGCAGTACAACTCTATTGTACCTGCGAAGCCTTTTCCAAATCCACCTCGTGAACATCCTGCATGCCACAAATCGATATGTTCTGTAAGCAAGAAGAAAGCATGTGAAGGCCACATTAAGTGTATGCTTTGCAAGTGCATGTATACTTGTGCATTTCTCGCTCGATTTTAGTGCCACTTTGTGTCACCTCCCAGTATACTGCTTCGAAGACGGCCAGGTTTAAACACACACTTGCAAAGTGAGAGTGGCGGGTTACGCAGTCATGTTGGAGATATCCCGGCAGGATACGTTCTCCAGCGCATGTTCGGTTGCCACGCAGTGCCCACAGGTAAACCTGCATGCGTAATCACGCACGAAGATATTTCTTGAAGGCAAGCAATTTAGCAAGCTCGCTTTTTTTATGCTGTTACGGTCCCCGCTATCTACTAGCTTTGCGGCGTGGCCGCGCGAATCAGCTAGTACACAATTAGGAAGCTAGAATGACATGGCTGCTCTGATCAGCTGTGCGCATCACTTTGGAATAACGCTCCGACGGTGCTTGGTTCATTTTAGGTTATCACAATCACACAACACTGCCGTTCTGAGCTGCTGCGGCGTACAATTAAGAAAGTATAGCCATCTCACACGAGTCTTCCTGCAGCTAGACGCGATGAACTTTCGCCGAAACGCATGAAAGCAGGTTGCGATCGAGCCGGCTCTGTTAGTCTATGACACGATAACCTTTTGTTGAGATTTGGCTCGACCCGCATAGAAGGCATGCCTCTTGGTCGCGATCGGAGGCTTGTTATCATAGTTGCAGGCGTACGTTTACAGCCAATTAGAAAAAAAGCTTGAATCAATATTGCACACGGAGGAATGCAGTTTTAAAAAATGGAAGCTTTATATTTGCAATTCTAACAGCACAACAGACAAATTGAAATGCTCCTTTGGGCCGGTCATGGTGCGGAAGAAATCACCCAAACCAATCTCGATCGTCGGACAAAGCAGGTTTCAGTCAAGATCGGGCTCTATCGCGATAGATGCTGGCTTTCCGAGTGTGGTCTAGAGAAGCGGACATGATTGTAACTGAACGTTCGTGGCAATTATTACAAATGCTGCAATTCACGCGAAAAAAATTGGTCATACATGGGAGCTGTGAACAATTATTGATGCGCGGTAAAGGAAATGTGCAGTGCTGTAAGCTTTCACGTACCAATTCATATCATCGCCGCCGCGTTACGAGGTCCTTGGAGTTCTGGCTCGTCCGGTGCTCGAGTTTTGCGTTTTCTTGGTGTGTCGCCGTATGGGTCGAAGCCAATCGCTTCAGTCACACGTTCGATCCAAGCTCGCAGCGCAGGATTCATCGCTCACTGTTTTGCCCGGTGCTGACGTAGGAGCAAGATCGAAAGTAAGTAGCGCACGGAGGACGCAAGCGCGCGTTTCCGTGCTCGCACCCGTGTGATGAAGGGAAACAAACAGCGGGTCTGGGCTCAGAAACAATGCAGTAGGATGTAGAAAGATCGCGCGCGGTCGAGGCGCGCACCGAGCAGGCGACCGGAAATGTGAGTTGCCAACACTACTGGGCAGCCACGCCAAGTAGGGCGGAAGGAGAACAACACAACATTGAATCTGGGTGACGTAAGGCGGTGGGCAGGACACCTCCTCTGGCGCCGCCCACCACAGCCATAATCAGTCGGCTCCGCCGAGCTGAGACGTAGTATGAAAGGGAGATTTTCCGGTCGCAATATCTTTCCTCCTATCGCATATTTTCGGAAAATTCTTTCGAATGTGTATTTCTGAGTAGCCTTCAATGCACACCAGCCGTTTTCAAGACCAAGCGCGAGGGGTGCTTCAGGACCCCTTTAAAATTTGTGTGCTGCAGTGAAGTTAACCCTTCTGTTCTGCAACGAGACAGCAAGATGGGCTAGTTGGCGTACATTCATGTTTTAAAGCAAAAGCTTTCAAAGTGCACATAAAAGAAGAACAGAAGAACTAAGAATATGACAGGACAGCACTTAACTCACAGCTTAATTTTTTATTGAACAAAATAACATTTAAAAGCACAAGAGACTGCACATGCACACTCGAACAAGAGCTGCCTTCAGAACCAGGACAATGACAGCAGCATGGCGAACATAACAATCTTCATTTATCAAGAAAGTCAAACTCCTTATCATGTAACGTGATGGATTGATGGCTAACACAGTCACGGCCCCTTCTGTACTGCGGTGAAGTTAACACTTGCATACTGTGGTGAAGTTAAAACCTGTGCACGAAGGTGATGTCAGCCTTTCCCTACTGCGGCAAAGTTAAGTGATGCACAGTTCTCCATTTGACTGTTCTTTTTTCTGGAAACTACATTGTGGTAGTAAGGGCGGAATATTTAGTGTTTTCTTGCCCAAGTTCAGTAGTACAATTCTTTGTATTTTAACACGGAATTATTTTTAAAAAAATATTCAATCATTTCTGAAAGGTGTTCTATTTCATACATAACACCCGAATTCGCTTCACACCAAGAATGTTGCTGCTTGCACAGCTCTAGTAATTTCCAGTGGAGTTAAGGTGACACTTGGTTTTCCAGTCAACTAAGAGAATGGTTTGGCTTCTTGAAGGTTTAGTCTACAATCGACCTACATCATTGGTCAAGGAATTGGTAAACCCACT
The DNA here is from genome assembly GCA_013339685.2 of Hyalomma asiaticum. Classification (NCBI taxonomy): domain Eukaryota; kingdom Metazoa; phylum Arthropoda; class Arachnida; order Ixodida; family Ixodidae; genus Hyalomma; species Hyalomma asiaticum. The sequence continues at coordinate 179,083 of JABSTT010001684.1, forward strand.
AAGTACAATCAGCCTTATCAAGTGATGCAATAGCATGGGCTATAGTTGGAACATACGCATTGTAGTGGCACAAAAGGCTGAGACCAAGGGACATAAAGCGCACAGGACAAGTGCTTATCACATGACTTTCATACTGTATGATGAAAAGCATTATGTGGATACCAGCAGTCGCAAAATAATTATCCTGTCTTGGTGTGCAGGAAAGGAATGTCAATACCTCGGCAAAATCCGTGAGGAATGCAGCTGTTTCTTGTACCAAACAACTGGAAAAACACTCTGGCCAGGATAACAAAAGGGGAATAATCAAGGGCTTGTTTCTTTGTTAGATGCAACCTAAGACAATGAGGCCACAGGGGGAAACTAATTATTAATAGTAGTTGTTAGTTGTAGTGTATTGTTTGTGATGTAATTGTAAAGGAACTTACATTTAAGGAATTGCATTTATTTACCGCTTTTACAATAATGGTGGTTTTTTGAAACACCAAAAGCTTCAGAAGTCAGTGAATGTAAGTGAAAAAGAATGTCCGCCACTTTAGTTGGTAATCGTCCGAAAGAGGAACAGTGGTGTTGTGATTGTAACACCATTGTCGTTTGCAACGAGTATGTGGTTCAACGCTAGCATGAGCACCTGGTTCTAACTAACGAGCACCTGGTTCAACACTAGCATGACCCCCCTCGGTTTGAAGAACTGGAAAAAGAGAAACTGAGAAAGGAAGGAAGAAAGAAGAAAAAAAGAAAGAAACACGAGAAAGAAGGCCTTATAAGCACTGCTGCTGTCTGGTGCCCTTCAGTCACCCTTGAAGAAGGGTCCGAGTGGGACCCGAAACGTCGAGTTTTTTGTAATCTTTAAGTAAATTTTACTTTTGATGAGTATAATTTGGTTGGTGTCCCCCTTTTTTTCACCTTTAGTGGCAGGA
>JABSTT010000099.1:0-60001 GCA_013339685.2 Hyalomma asiaticum
ATACCATGATTCCTGGCCGTGGCCCACGCGTGGGTTTGTATCATCCCGTGGGATACTGTGCATCCCTCATCACGAAGCCTTTTAACATATTCGAGCACTTCGCTCTCCACAAGAGGGAGGTTCCCTTGTTTTGGCCCGCGAAATGCGCGACGATCCTTTTTCGTAGCCCGAAGCTGTTCCTCTTGCTTCCTCCACTATTGTAAGCTCACCGGGTCGATGCTGAAGTGTCGTCCAGCAGCACGGTTCCCATGTTCCAGCGCATGTTCCACCACCTTGAGCTTACAACCGGTCGTGTAGCTAGCGTACCGGCCCATCATACCCTATGCAGCAGGTGTCCAACGAAGCCCACCTTGTGAAACACGACAGACAACAAATCAGCAGCGACGGATGGCGGAACACAAACCTTCAATGTCCCAGCAGTCCCGCGTTGCAAGCTTGAGAGTGCACGGTATGCCGCGGCCGCTGCCCTTTGTTTGTTGTTTTGTTTGCATACCGCGGTGTTTGCGTGGCGCTATAAGCAAGAAGGTTTCTTCTGCTTTGGGCAGATGGCGCTCTGCGCAAAAATGCATGACTTAAATTTTGACCCGCGTCGTTCGCGCTCGCCCTGCTAGCAATTGTTCAGCATGGTTGCTAAGTTATGTTTTAACTTTTATTGAGTCGTTTGTTTCAAATATAATGGCATGACTTAACATTGTTTCTATCGTCAAAGGCACTGACAAACACACCGAAATCAAATGAACATATAAATACCATAAAAAGGATTTTTTTTTTTGAGGACCAAAGTGCGAGGTGGGTTCATTACGTGAGTAAGTACGGTAAATCAGCATGTCAAACAGCAGACAATACAGGCTCTAGTTTGTGTTCAAGGCAGACCATTTTGCTGCGGTTCAGTTCCGGTTCAGAGAAGTAAAATTTTTTAACAGTTTGTGAATCAGTTTGGAACATTGAACAGGTTCAACGCAGCAAACGTTATCCTTGTATCATTCAGTGCTATTCACTTAAATGTTATAACATAAACACTATAAAAGAGAGGGATAGAGAGAGGACAAAAGCCCTGAACGAGTCCCTTGACGACAAAAAAATCTTAACGAACTCTCAGCACTGTTTCAGGAAGGAGTATTCTACAGTGAGATAACTCACCACTGTCATTCACACTTTTGCTTCTACTATTGACAATACATTTAAACCTGCTTATAACGAACCTTCATATAACGAATTCTTGAATATAGCGAATATTTTCTATTCCTCGCCGTTACTCCATAAAAGCACATGTATTTGAGACCTCTACTTAAGTGGCAGTGGGAGACACCCTCGAAATAACAAATTTTCTCCACCGACAACCTACAGATTTTGCCCGAAATTTTGTCACTTTTGCACGAGCAACAACCGGAAGCACCTTCTCCGCTGCGACGGAATGCGAAGCGGTGGCGTCGCGCTTGGCGCGCTCGAAGGCACAGCGACTGCGAGGCGAGAGTAGACTCTAGCGAGAGCGAGCGCACGTGTGCGTGCATGCGAGTGTGCGCGAGGCGGGCCTGCATCCCTCAACCCGGCGATCTTTCCGCCGCGGGTGTGGCCTTTCCTCCTCACTTTAAACCTGATCCTGCCGCTTGCTGCAGCTGGCCTAGCCTGCCAAGCCGTGACCCTCCTTTTCCAGTTGATGCTGCCCAGCCGCGTCAGCTTAAGAGAGAAAGAGAAAAACCGATTTTTTTTTCAACGTGCTGGCAGCGCCATTCTTTGGTTGCTGCGCGAGTCTCTGTGCTTCACTTGGCTAACTCGACACTAGGTGACAGCGCTTGTTAGGCCTAGCTCGCAGGGTCGCGGGCTGCGCGCCTCACGGGAAGCTTGCCCTTGACAACACAGATTTCACGCGCGCTCACTCAAGGGCAGCGCGCTTGAAATGATTAAAAAAAAATGACAGCATATCCATGGAGTGAATGATGATGAGTGGGCGAAGCTCGGGATGTTCATCGTAGATCGTGCCAAGTTCAGGATTAATTTAGTTAACGCGCATGCTACGAATCCTCACGGTTCAACTATGCACAATGCACAAGTGATATCTCCCACCGGCACATCATTGCAAGTCAAGATCCAGTGCATATATATATATATATATATATATATACATGGGTTGCCGGTGAACGCTTCTCCAACGCGAGCAGTCGGTATTTCTCAATCAAGAAACTCGCTAGGAGACGCTGCCTGCGCCAACATTGTCTCTCGCGTTTGCCGGGGCAGTGTCGAGTTTGCCGGGGAGCGCGTGGCTCCCAGCGCTCGCGGCGAGGGAGCCTTGTTTACCTTGGAGGTAAACAATGGCTGCTACTGGGAATGAGAGACAGCAGAAGTCGGCTTTTAGCTAACACTTACACTTCTACTTCTACTAACGTTTACTACTGGAACGTGCCAATGGCTGCTAATGGTGAATGAGAGACAGAAGAATTCGGCTTTTAGTTAACGCGCACGCTGCGAATTTTTTATTGTTCAACAACGCACAGGAGAAATCTCCCACCGGCACCACCTTGGAGGTCAAAGCGTAAGACTGGTTACATACTACGACACGACGAGGGACGAACGGGTGCCGCCTTAAGGAGCTTCGCCCCTAAAAAGAAAAGAACTGGAGACAAACACTGGTAAACTGGAGGACATGGGCGCGCGTTCTATGCGGAGTTCAGAGCTGACAAACGGCCATAGTAGCATTCTCCGTCGCCTTGGAAATCCTATCCTCGGGAAGCGCGCAAGCGACGCGTTGCTGCTGCGACCTTTTCTTTTTTTCTTCCCTCTGCTCATTGTTCATTCGTTCTGCGCTCCTTCCTCCTGCACGGCGATTCGCTGTGCCCTTTTCAGGCGGCGCACTTCCCTTGTGAAGCCTGCTCCCTACCTCAATTGCCCGAGGGATTTCCCAGCAGCTGCGCTATACCGGACCTTCATATCGGGAAGGGGGGGGGCTGCACAGTAAGCGGTATGCGTATGCATTAGGTTCTATGGGAGGGTAAACGGGGGCCAGAAAAAATCGCATTATATCCGGTCCTGCACTATTATAAGCGGTCACATTATAAGTGTTCTCAGCTGTAAATGCTTTCTCACCCAAAATAAATGTTTTGGGTGAGCTCTGCCATCTGTAACCATTTTGCTTACTTAAGCGTTTATTTTTTTAATTTTCGTGCTCAACCTCAATATAACGAAATCCTCTTTATAAGGAAGTTTTCCGGGAATGTATCAATTCCGTTATATCCAGTGTAGTGAAGAATAGCAACGCTAGTCAGAGAGACAGGGTGCGCTACTTGCGGATGAAGAAGACGTTCGGAGAGCTCAACGCGCGTGCTGTCTCCGCGATTGCCAAGGCTTCAGTCGCGATTGTTTTCTGCCGATCTTGCCAAGCAAGACCCTTGACTAAACGCCCTATTTCAATTGGTGGAAGGTGCCGGGTATCGAAACCCTGGAACTACGAAGCCGTATGTTAGCTCCTCCAGTCTCTACCATGGCATCGGACCACGAGCAGCAGCCTTCTCCCACGAGGCCAACAACACCAACTATTCTCTGTGCCGGCTCCCTTCGGCAACGCGACCCTCCTTTCTTCAGTGGCGCCGATGACAAGGACGCGGAAGACTGGCTCGAGGAGAGAGAGAGAGAGAAAACATTTATTTGAATGAAAAGAGGGATCTTCCTCGTAGGGTGGAGCCCTTAGTTCAGGGCCCCATTGGCTCGCGCCACTCCACGTGCTCGCTGGATCAGCCGACGCTGCTCCCGCGATCGGGTGAGCAAGGTCAACAAATGGGACGATATCCACAAGCTCACTAACGTCATATTTTATTTGACCGAAGTAGCCAGTCTGTGGTTTCGTAACCACGAGTCTGACCTCAACACCTGGTCTGCCTTCAGAACGGCATTCGTGGAACTTTTCGGTCGGCGGGAACTTCGCAAGCTACGCGCCGAACAGAGCTTGCGAGGTCGGGCTCAGCAAAGTGGTGAGAATTACACCTGCTACACCGAAGATGTGCTCAACCTTTGCAGGCGCGTGAACCCGTCCATGTCAGAAGCAGAAAAGATAAAACATATCTTGAAAGGTATTACTGATGATGCGTTCCAGATGCTCATCGCAAAGAACCCGCAGACAGTCGCGGACATCATTCAATTGTGTCAGAGCTGCCCTTCGAATTTACTGCGGGGGGAGTGCATTGGCAGCGTTGACGAATGTGATCCGTCCTCAACATGCGTTGTTCATGACAAGCCGAATTGCTTTACGATTGACGCCATTGACGGTTCTGCTTCAACATCTATGTCATCATTTATTGAGGCACTTTCTCGATGCATCGACGACAACCTCACGGCTCAGCAGCGTGCCGAGACGAGCTCTGGAAACAGCGTCAATCTACTCGTCGAGCCGGTTCATCACCTACTCCAACAGTCTCGGCGCTGATGACCGCTGGTCTTGCGGAAGACCGCTCTGCATTAATGTTAGAGCTCAAACAGTTTGTACGAGAGGAAGTTGCGCGCCAGCTGTCACTGATGCCATGCACTGAACCTGCTCCATCGACGCTGCCGCCACCGATACAGCGTGTCGTCCAGCAGCAAGTTGCCGAAGCGCTTCCCGCAGCCGTTTCTACGTTGCCTGTGACTGCTCCGCTTACCTACGCCGAAGCGCTGGTGACACCTCAACGTTTCCCTGTCGCAAACACCTACGTTCCCGCGCGCACCTTTGTGTCATCGCCTCCACTTGCGCAGCAACCAAGCCGTCCGTTCTACCGACGGTCACCACGTCTTCAAAACCCATGGCGCACCCAAGACAACCGCCCCATCTGCTACGCGTGTGGTTTCCCGGGTCACGTAGCGCGATTTTGCCAACGACGTGAGTTTTTGCCACAGGAAGAGGGGCGACCAAATACCTACAATTTCGCACCGAGACCTCAGGCGGCATCATCTGACCCACCTCCCAGCGGAGACCCGTACTCCTCAACGCGTCGGAATTTCCACGCACGCCGATCGCCATCACCGCGACGCCGTTCTCTTTCTCCACTGCTTCGACGCCTTCAGCCTGTGCCTGAGGAAAACTAGCAGCCGCAGTTCCGGAGGCAAGAACTGCGAAGCTTACGAACATTTCAAGACCTTGTTTTTCGCCTTGTAATGTTGTTGCTGTTTCTGTTGAAGGTCTGCCCGTTCTCGCACTTGTTGACACTGGAGCCGCAGTGTCTGTAATGACTGAGAATCTTTGCCGCAAGCTCCGAAAAGTGACGACGCCTCTTAGCGACTTCGTATTAAGCACTGCGAGTGCGCAACACATACGGCCTTTTGGAGCGTGTACAGCACGGGTTGTTATTGAAGACGTTCTATATACCGTGGAGTTTGTAGTGCTACCGAAGTGTTCACACGATCTCATACTGGGTTGGGACTTCCTCCGCGCTCATCATGCTGTCATCGACTGTGCTCGCGCAGAAGTCGAGCTGTCGCCGTTGTGCGATTCTGCTTCAGGCGACTCATCGTCATTACCTACGAAAGTGTTCGTTGCCGCCGACACCGCGATACCTCCTCTCTCCTCCGTTTCGGTACCGCTTTCCTGTGACGTGTTCAACTGTTCTATTTATACCTTCGGAAAGCGCCATTCGCCGCAAGTGCCTCCTGATTCCTTTCGCCATACTCACAATTCAAGGCAAGTCCAGCGCAATTTACGTTTCAAATCCGTTTCCCTGCCCTTCGAATTTACTGCGGGGGGAGTGCATTGGCAGCGTTGACGAATGTGATCCGTCCTCAACATGCGTTGTTCATGACAAGCCGAATTGCTTTACGATTGACGCCATTGACGGTTCTGCTTCAACATCTATGTCATCATTTATTGAGGCACTTTCTCGATGCATCGACGACAACCTCACGGCTCAGCAGCGTGCCGAGATAATCTCCCTTCTTGAGGGCTTCAGCACCAGTTTCGATCACCACCAACCATCCCTGGGCCGCAATACGACCGTAGCTCACAGCATCGACACTGGTCTACACGCTCCTATACGTCAGCGTCCATACCGTGTGTCAGCATCTGAGCGCCGCATCATCGCTGAACAAGTTGATGACATGATTAACCGCGGTGTTGTCGAGCCATCGAACAGCCCGTGGGCTTCACCAGTTGTTCTCGTAAAAAAGAAAGATGGCTCGATACGGTTTTGCGTCGACTACCACCGGTTGAACAAGATCACGCGCAAGGATATCTACCCTTTACCTCGGATAGACGACGCCCTTGACTGCTTGCAAGGCGCAGAGTTCTTCTCGTCCTTATATCTGCGCTCAGGTTACTGGCAGGTACCGATGGCTGAGGCTGATCGCGCCAAAACTACGTTTATCACTCCTGATGGCTTATACGAATTCACCGTTATGCCATTCGGGCTCTGCAACGCACCTGCCACTTTAGAGCGCATGATAGATAAGATCCTCCGTGGCCTTAAATGGCAGATGTGCCTGTGCTACTTCGAGGATATCGTCGTATTTTCCCGTGACTTCTCAACGCATCTTCGACGCCTCGCAACAGTGCTCACATGCCTCAGCTCCGCGGGCCTACAGCTCAATCTCAAGAAATGTCGCTTTGGTGCCAGACAGCTTCTTATCCTGGGCTATGTGGTCTCCCGCGATGGAATTCTTCCGGATCCGACGAAACTTCGGGCCGTTGCCGAGTTCCCTAAACCACGGACGTCGAAGGAACTTCGCAGTTTCATAGGCCTTTCGTCTTATTTTCGTCGTTTCATACGCAACTTTGCCCCCATCATAGCACCTTTGACGGACCTCTTCCGCGATAACCACGATCTTTCGTCATGGTCACCAGCATGCGACGAAGCCTTCGCCACACTCCGCCGCCTTCGTACGTCACATCCGATATTGAGACATTTTGACCCACACGCCCCGACTGAAATTCATACGGACGCTAGTGGTGTCGGTCTTGGAGCTGTGCTTGCCCAACGTCAACCTGGATTTGACGAGTACGTCGTTTCCTACGCCAGCCGTGCGCTCACCAAAGCCGAAGCCAACTATTCAGTTACAGAGCAACTATTCAGTTACAGTGCCTAGCCATCATATGGGCCATAGGAAAGTTTCGACCTTATCTTTACGGCCGGCCATTCACTGTGGTGACGGACCACCATGCGTTGTGTTGGCTTTCTTCACTGAAAGATCCATCCGGCCGTCTCGCGCGCTGGGCGTTACGCCTCCAAGAGTACGACATCCAAGTCGTCTATCGATCTGGACGGAAACATTCTGATGCCGACGCTCTGTCCCGGTCACCGGAGGGGAAGTGAATGTAGTGAAGAATAGCAACGCTAGTCAGAGAGACAGGGTGCGCTACTTGCGGAGGAAGAAGACGTTCGGAGAGCTCAACGCGCGTGCTATCTCCGCGATTCCCAAGGCTTCAGTCGCGACTGTTTTCTGCCGATCTTGCCAAGCACGACCCTTGACCAAACGCCCTGTTTCACCAGGTTTAACTGTAGTAACCAAATTGATCTAATTTTTCTAGATTTTAGTCAAGCTTTTGATAAGGTACCTCATTCCAAACTATTATCCATGCTATGAAGTTATGACATCCTGAACTACTTGGATAGCTAGCTTAATACCAAAAGAATCGCGAGCAGAGAGGCGGAGCATCACTCAGCCTCTCTGCCAGTAACTTCTGGGTTACTGCAGAGAAGTGTATTGGGCCCTCTGTTGTTCCTCCTGTGTGTTAATGACATTGTTGATGTTGTTAAGCCAAATGTCCAAATATGACTATTCGCAGATGTCTATTTGTTGTTTAGAGAAATCACCCGCACTAGTGACCGAGGTGACCTGAATCAAATTGGCCTCAGTCAAGTTTTCCAATGGTGCACGCAGAAAAGAGTTTTGTTTGAACAATTTCCTGAAAGAAAACATCTTTATATTATAAGTACATGCTGGGCTCCTCTGCACTTGAAGAAGTCACTAACTATAAATATTTAGGTGGGAAACATATCTTCCTCTGCCTTCTGAAAACTGTGCGTTCTAAAATACAACTTAAACATGGTCCAGCCTCTGTAAACTTCTCATGTATGACTACTTGATTTGACCAAAGCTTGAATACGCCTGTATTGCGTCGGACCCCTACACACAATGTAACGTAAAGGAACTTGAACGAATCCAGACAGGTTATCCGTTTTGCTTATAACATGTTTTCAACATTCCGCTCACCAACTGAACTAATGCAGTCAAATGATATTCCAACTCTTGAATCACGTTCAAAAAGAGTTAGTTACTCTCATACTCGCAATTGATCCAGGAGCGTATTTAAATCCAGGAAGTGAGGGCCAGTTAGTGTGAGTGGAGGAGAGTGCGAGTGAGTGTGAATGGATAGATTGATTCATTTATGGCGTTTAACGTCCCAAAACCAGCTGTGATTATGAGAGACGCCGCGGTGGAGGGCTCCGGAAATTTCCACCACCTGGGGTTCTTTAACGGTCCTATGACACCAAAATTTCAAACGCAAGATGCTTGCATTAATTGGTTTTCCTGCGTACGAAGGCAATCTTGACCGAGTGTTAGCGGCGAACGTCGCCTCTAAGTGATTTTAATATGGTTTCAAAGTAAACGGGAATGCTCATCCGAGCTTGCAGCACCTCGCGACATCGCCACTAGTACGACGCGGTTAGTGGCCCATCTGTGACATTTCACTTTTGTAAGCTGATATCGTCGACGTCACAGAGAGACACGGGCGCGCCGTGGTATGGCCTCCGAGCATGGCCTCCGCGATCGGCTGCGGCAGCCGATCGCGGAGGCCACGCCAAAAGCCGCATTTTTTTCCTGCTTCCTCTCCGTGTTGGTCGCTCAAGCGTACATTGTGCACACGCTATGGTTCGGCGAGTGTACCGACGTGCGCCGCCGCATGCTACGACAAGCGGCGTACGGTTGTTCAGGACACACGGGCCGAACGTGGGATCAGCGCGTAGATCAGTGACGGACTCTGGCTCCTTGCGCACTAGGGCATGTACGATCTGAACAGTGATGTTCCGTCCTGCGCCGAAGAATTCCCTTTCCGAGGCATGAAAATTCCCGATTTCAGGCATTTTTCCCTGCATGCATCGCTAAAGATCCCCGCATATTTCCCTGCACAAATATATATATATACATATATATGCGTGTCTGACGTGTTTGCGGTTCTTGGTATCGGTGCTCCTGCGCAACTGAAAGCATTGCCTTTTCATACTACTCGGAAGCTACCTTCGAGCTGACTTTAAGGGGTATGCGATGCGGAAGAAGTGCTGTACATACTCGTTTGTGCACACACGGCAGCTGTATAAAATGAAAAGTGTGCTATTATTGTTTTTGTTGCTGGAAACATCTGGCTTGTAACACACATAGTTGCCAACTTTTGGTGAAAAAATAATGGCTTCCACCAGGGTGTGCTACGATGGCGATCTACATTCTCGGAGCTCATGTGCTGTAAATACATAGCGCATATGTGGATTTCGAGCCTACCGCCCGAAGTAAACAAAAAGACGCCCCGTGTAACAGGAACAAATCCTAAAGGCGATGATTTTGCGTGCTACATGCACCGGGAACGATTGGAGAAACCGAAAGTGCCCCGTAACAAAAGTGTTTCGAACATTATAAGGATATGTCTTAAGGAGAGTGAAGAGCTGGGCTGGTTGGTTCATGATTAATTCGACGAAAAGCCAGCACTGCAGGACACGGACAAGAGAGAACACACGCATACGCACCAACGCCGGTGGTGCGTATGCGTGTGTTCTCTCTTGTCCGTGTCCTGCAGTGCTGGCTTTTCGTCGAATTAAGGATATGTCTTCACCTCCGAAATTCCCTGCAGTATTGCGAAGATTCCCTTTTTCCCTTTCGTCCGAAATGACGGTCGAAAATTCCCTGAAAAAGGGAAAATTCCCTGCACGGAACATCACTGGATCTGAATATGTGTCTTCCTCATCAAGTGCCTGCACTCACTTCCGATAGCCGCCGCGCTAGCCCTGCGGCGCTAGCTTCTTACAGTTTTTGGCGCGCGTTTCGAAGCTTCATTAAAACTGAACAAAATTGACGATGCTGTGACTAACGAGACTTCACGCTGAAGAATTTGCCACTCCATGCCGTGATTACAAGGCACTGTTCTACTCATTAGAACATAAAAGTCTCCAACAAAAAAATGGCTGTCTGGGGCCCTTTAACGCGCATTGACGTCGCACAGGCCTCAACAATTCGCCTCCATCGAAATGCAGCCACCACTGCCGGGATTCGATCCCGCGAGCTTCAGATCAGCAGCCGAGTACCATAGCCACTAGACCACCGTGGCGGCGCAAAAGAAAAAGTGTGAGTGGAAGTGAGTGCCAGTGACTGTGAGTGGAGGTGAGTGCGACTGCGAGTGAGTGTCAATAAGTGTGAGTGGAGGTGAGTGCGAGTGACTGCCACTGAGTGTGAGTGGAGGTTTATTTATTTATTTATTTATTTATTTATTTATTTATTTATTTATTTATTTATAAGCTACCTGCATCGCCCCGTAGGGCATTACAACAGGGAGGTTACAGGCTATACAAAATACAAGAAGACGTTATTGCAATGCGTGGTAAAGGGCATCATTTTCGGTAATGTACACAATGCGCGATGGCAAACTGTTCCAATCTCGAACAGTCCTCACAAAAAAAAAAGAGTAACGGAATCAAAAAAAAATTCCCAGACCTTCAAACAGTGGTCCAGTCGCTGAGATATGTAGTGTGGTGCCTGAACGTAATGTTCCTGGTTTATGCCTGTTTTAGAATAAAAAATATCATGGAAAAATTTTAATCTAGTATGCCTTCTACGATCCTTCAGCTCTTGCCATTTAAGTTGATGTTTGCTTTCTGTCATGCTAAGCTTGCCGGCTATAGTTACCAAGAACAACTCTAACATCCTATTCTGAATTTTTTAAATTTATTTATAAGCTCAGATATGTGTGGGTCCCAAAAAACACATCCATATTCAAGTATTGAACGTACATGACTAAAATACAGCCGCGTTTTTAAGTTACCCGGTAAATGACTAAGATTGGGCAGCAAGAATCCCAAGGCTGATGCTGCCTTATTTCCAATGTAGTTAACATGCTTGTTTCATCGTAAATCAAAAGTAGAAAAGACGCCTAGATATTTAAACTCCTTGCTTATGTTTAGAGTAAAATCATGAATTCTATACCTATAAGGGTGATTATCTCGTTTTCTTGTGAAGGTGACGTGAATAGTCTTATTTATATTTAATGACATATCCCAGTGCACACACCAGTCTGCTATAGCATCCTGGAGGATTTGTGAATCGGAAATGCAATGTATGACTCTATAAACAATAGTCATCGGCAAACATGCTGAATGAAGACTGTATACCAATTGAAATATCATTAATGTACAACAAAAACAACAGTGGCCCCAGCACTGAGCCTTGTGGAACTGCCCGACGTAACTGATGCATACTGTGAAGATATACCGTTCAAAACAACAGCCTGTTTCCGCAATGACAAATATTCGGCAATCCACGCTATTACTTGACAATCCAAGTTATAAGCTATGAATTTAGAGATTAGGAGACTCTGAGACTACATCCAATGCTTTACGGAAATCTAGGAAAACGCAGTCCACAACTTCTTGCTGATCATTTACCGGGGCTAAATCGTGTATGAACTCTACCAACTGTGTATTGCAACATAAACCGCGCCTGAAACCATGTTAGCTGGGGCTTAGGAGATTATTTTTAGTTAAATTGGCCATAACGCAACATGTGTATTACGTGCTGCATAATTTTGCAGGTTATACTAGTCAATGAAGCGGGTCTGTAGTTCTGAACGGAGTTTTGTACACCACTCTTATGTATGGGCACGACTCGTGCAAATTTCCAACCATCAGGCATGTCGGTTTGACTGAGGGACTTCTGGAACAATCGGGTGAAATAAAGACATAACACGTCCGCACAGCTGCTTATAATAGCAGCAGGAATGTCATCAGGGCCGCATGCCTTAGCCTGGTTCACGTCTTTTAATAATTTACGGATACCATCGACACAAAAGGTGACTTCCGGCATGGGGTCTATTTCAATAGGTAATTCAAAACAGACAGTACATGAGCTAGACGGCAAAACACAGATGAAAAATAACGGCTAAAAATTTCAATTTTAGACTCAATATCGTGAATAATGGTTTCATCGTTTTTCAAAGCAGGTATCGATCTGTTGTCCTTGCCATTACGATTCACATACCTCAAAAAATGTTTGGTATCCCCGACAAGTCTTTCTCCTAGGTTACAAAAGTGCGAGTCCTTAGCGAGGTCAGACTTCTGTCTGAATTCAATTTTTTATTGCTTTCAAGAACACCGACTTATCTGGCGAGTTAGATGCCTTGTATCTTTGATAAGTTCGTTGCTGTCGTCGAACAAGGGCACATAACTCTGCATTAAACGAGGGTTTGTCTCGACCAGGGTGTGTACTAGGTCAGTGCTAGTGCGAGTGAGTACCATTGAGTGTGAGTGGAGGTGAGTGCGAGTGCGAGTGAGTGCCAGTGAGTGTGAGTGGAGGTGAGTGCGAGTGATTGCCAGTAACTGTGAGTGGAGGTGAGCGCGAGTGAGTGCCAGTGACTGTGAGTGGAGGTGAGTGCGAGGGCGAGCGACTGCCAATGAGTGTGAGTGGAAGTGAGTGCGAGTGCGAGTGAGTGCCAGTGAATGTGAGTGGAGGTGAGTGCAAGTGCGAGCGAGTCACTGAGCGTGAGTGGAAGTGAGTGCGAGTGAGTTCCAGTGAGCATGATTGGAGGTGAGTGCGAGTGAGTGTGAGTGGAGGTGAGTGCGAGTGCCAGTGAGCGTGAGTGGAGGTGAGTGCAGGTGCGAGTGAGTGCCAGTGAGTGAGAGTGGAAGTGAGTGGGAGTGCGAGCGAGTGCCAGTGAGCGTGAGTGGAGTTGAGTGCGAGTGAGTGCCAATGAGTGTGAGTGGAGGTGAGTGCGAGTGCGACTGAGCATGAGTGGAGGTGAGTGCGAGTGCGAATGAGTGCCAGTGACGGTGAGTGGAGCTGAGTGCGAGTGCGAGTGAATGCCAGTGACGGTGAGTGGAGATGAGTGCGAGTGCGAATGAGTGCCAGTGACTGTGAGTGGAGGTGAGTTAGAGTGCCAGTGAGTGTGAGTGGAGGTGAGTGCGTGTGCGAGGGAGTGCCAATATTTGTGAGTGGAAGTGAGTGCCAGTGACTGTGAGTGGAAGTGAGTGCGAGTGAGAGTGAGTGCCGGTGAGCGTGAGTCATCATCCATTGCACGTGGTGTAACACACCACGTGGAATCGATGATGTTGGAATCACCGCAACAGGATACCTAGCGAGTAGTGTTCGCCCATGCCGGAACACTAAGACTACGTTGCTCGCGAGATATGTCTTGCGAACAAAGGCCCAATCGGGGAACGGGAACGGCGTCCGCGGAATCGCCCCAGCGAAGCCCGTCGTCAGCGCGCGCGACGACGTCCCAAGCCCAAGAGAGCGAGGATCATTCCCCGTCTGTAGTCCCGCGAATCCTCACCGCCAGGTAGCGCTACCGCGGGAATAGCCGCAACGACCAGGCGGTATCCATACAGGGCCAAGAAATACCGAGAGTAAGCGAATACAAGTACCCTGGCTTATGGGTAAATGAGGGTGATGGATACATGAAGGTACACGAAAAAGCCTTGGCAGCAAAGGGAAAGAGGAACGCAGCAATGATGAAGCACTGAGCGTTATGGGGACACAATAAGTACGAGGTGCTTAGGGGTCTAAGGAAGGGGGTAATGGTACCGGGGCTCAGTGGCGTAGGCAGGCATGGGCTGACCGGGCTGAAGCCCCCCCCGAAATTTTTCGAGCCGGCGCCGGGACTGGCTATGCTGACTCGTCACGATGAACAAAGGCGCATATCCTTGGAACGTGTGGCTACGGGAATTCACCTCTCAACGACCGCCTGACGTCTAGGGGCTTGAAAGAAGGAAGAACGCGGCTTGTTCAACGGAGCAAAGGTTATTAACTCGCCACGCTATAGCAGGGAAAGTCACGTCTTTTTCTGCAGTAAAGCAACGGCGGCAAACGAAAGACGCCTGTCATTGATCGGTTTTATGATAAGGGCCTTAAAGACGTAGATTCTTCGGAAAGGAAATTCGGTTTGGACTTCACGCGGTAAGTGTCTCTCGACTGAGGAGACCTTAGGAGATGATATGTTCTTGATGGCACGGAAAGATAGAATGGTGGAGGAGGGTGCACGGTAACTGTCTCTCCGGAGAGGACACCGCAACCGGTACACTCAAAGGGAAGGGGGTAAGAAAGAACAGGAAGGAGAAAGAAAGTTCAAAGCACAAGGAGGAGCCTTAGCCGAAGCAGTCACAGGAAAAGGGGAGTGAACGAAGAGAGTGGAAAGGAGAGGCCACTTTAACGAGACTGGAGATCACTGGCGGCAACGAGTGCCAGGTGTGACTAAATCACTCCCAGTGAGAGAAACCAGTGGGTGCTCGGCGGCAGCGGGGAACACAAAACGGCCTGAAGGGGAGCCGGCGATCTTCACCCCCAGCAGCACAACGACGGCGTCAGACACACCTTCGCAATGTAGTACCACTCATGCAATGCAGTACTTTTGTCCTATGTGACAAAAGGAAGCGGTCAGGCTGCGTATCCGTCTACGTGTGCAGTTTGCTGGAGGAAGGTCGTTTGCGGGCGAAAGCTATCAAGCTAGCGAACGAACTTCAAAGCAAAGTATGCCGCTGTTCCTTGTATCACACGACTTTTCTTCCACGGCTGCGACTGGGAACACTCATGGTATGCGTTGTATGCAGCAGCCGGGCTTCTTTCTCTTTTTCCTGTTGCAGCTGGGGGGCCAGCGACGCCGTACTTCGTGCGGTTTCTGCGCTCCCGCAGGGAACATATCTACAGTATCTCCGCTGTGTCATTTGAGCAGTGTCCCTAATGGGTTGGATAGTTGTTTCTTTGAAGCCTCATGGATGGCCTAATGTAGTTTCTTCTTCGTCATCTTTGTTGATCCCTTCGATATGCTCACAACGAGCGCGCCCGGCATGTCCCCTTCAGGAGGCTGTGCTGCAGTGAGAGGAACTTTCTACGAACCTCGCGATTGGACAGCATTGTTTGGCAGTGTTATCCACAACTTAAAAACGGGCAATGGCGAGTCGAAAAAAAGCTGTGCTGTGGTTCGCCGAGCGCGTTCTCGGCTTTATCCTCACCGTCAGCGTTCCTTACGACAACCACGACCACTGCTACACGGTCACCAGCCCCGCTACGAGCAGACGGAGGTCGCGACACTCTTTGAAGACCCGATGGTCATCTGCGGATCGTCGCTTTCACGAAAATATGTCCCAAGGGCAGAAGCGACTCTCCGACTTCTGGGCAAGCTCATCTTCGAAACGCCAACATATGAGCGAGACCTCGAGCGGTAAGTCATGTCTTTCAACTTGCATCGTTGCATGTTAACTGATGTAATCGATATAGTCACCTTCCAGTGGCGCTAAGTTGGCCTGTATGGATGATATCTGAATTATCTGAAAATGTTTAAATAATGCCTTTTAAATGTTTGCGTAGTTCATGGTTATTGCCAGGAAATTTATCGTTAATTTCATTTCTTGAGTAGCAAGTTGCGCTTGTTAGCCATAATAGCCGAAGCCGCTACTGTCGCCGAGATGATCAATCAGACTCAGTCAATGGTTTATTGTATAATGCGCAAAGAAAATGAATACGAAACTATTTGAATTGATACCATTTTTAGCTTGTATCAGATCAACTTCCAAAAGAGCATTGACAGTCCGCCGCTGGCCTCTTAATCTTGTACAGTTGAATAAAAGCAAGTGAGGCAGAGAACGGTGCATTTGCAAGCAAGCACTTGAATAAGTTGATCGAGGTGCTCTACTGTAAATAAAAAAAAAGCGTCTTCATGGATGATGAATGTTTCCTGCAACTTTTGTTTCAATGCGCATATCATTCCGGGTTATATCATCGAAATACACGAGCGATCGTTCATCATATACGTCGCTACAATTGGGGAGGGGGCGGATTTATACTGCCATTATTTGGTTGCCTGGGGCGCAGACGCGGGGAATGTAGATATGGTATTAGGAAAGGAGAAATATGTGTGCACTATCTTGTGTTTTAAGCAGGTGTACGTCTAGTTGCCTGCAGTTGCAAACGAAATCGTATTTGTACGACGGATAAAAAATACGTTCATAGAGCTCGTTTTTGTGACCAAAGTAAGGCAGTAAAAAATATTATGTGCACTATTCTGCTAGAGTAACCTTAGTGTCAACGAAATTAAAAAAAAAAAAGAAGAGTACGAGGCCTGAGTTAAGTCACGGTAAACATATTGCCCCTAGCGCCAGCAAAGATGCAAGAACTATAGTCAAGTTTTTTATGAACACTGTTGATTTGCTGTTTCCAATGTAGATGCCAGTCTAATTGACCCTTGGGTGTCAACTCACCCTCTGTACTCTTTCGCAAAGTTGACATCTCTTTTGACATTTTAACCTCATGGAATGAACGCGAGGTTTCGTGGGAGACATAATGTGACTCGATATTCGTGCGACTAATAGCAATCATCCTGACATTACATAGTTTACTTTCGGCAGATTCCGAATTACAACCAAAAGCTCTCGCCTTCTTGAGAATGCTTTTTTGCTCTAAGCGCGTTCACGTCTGCACACTCCATCCGACGTGAACGAGCACCACGAAAGCTTCTCAAAATTTTGCGGGGGGCGAGCCGTCTCGCAGCGAGTTCAGCGATTAACAGAGAGGGGCAGAAGCGAAAGAAAGGAAAGGCGGGGACGGCCGTTGAACGGGATGAATAGCGGGACCAAGTTCACACGCTTAGAGCAGGAAAGCAATCTGTGGACGAGAAGTCTTGGTTCGGAGATATGCTTTCGGGAAAGCCAACTTTTGCAGGAAAGTCAATTTTTGCAAATGGTCAAATGGCGGACTGCATGACACAAGATAACTAAAAAAAAAGTTCCTGGGCGTTTCAGGCAATGTCTTAGGATTTTCAATTTACTTTGATCTTGATGTGGTAAACCATACCGAAGGGCTTTCATAGTGTCTCAAAAAAATATCGACTTCGTTGCCCAGCTTTTAAAATGCGCCGATAATTGTTTGCGGAAAGGTCGATGGCGGTGCTTACAGATTTGCCAGAGGCAAAGCTATATCGCTGGGGCCGTAGTATGATGTTATTCAGGACGAATGCATTTAACTGTAACGAAATAAGTATTTCGAAAAAGGTGTTAATAGTACACAGGACTGATACAGCTGTGTAGCTGTATCTACCCGAGATGTACTGAGCCTATATACTTGGAATCAAATCCTAGACGAGGTCTTCGCTTTTCATGCAGACGTACTGATTTATTTTGATTGGTTGTTTAGAATAAGCTCCCATAGTGTAGTAAATATATAAGTGCTGGTGAGGAAACCGTAAATACTAAATACATAAAATGATACAATGTTCAGGAGGGTTTTCCACAGTTTATCAGGATGGCGTAGACATCAATGCATAAATGGACTCACAAAAGGCACCTTAGCGACAGTTGGTATTGCGGAAGTTTTACGCAGCATCGCGGCATCGTTACAAGTTATATTAAAATTATCATTGCGCCATTAGTGTGCGCAAGTGAAGGACCTTTGTATTAACGGTGAGGAAACGAATGCGTCTCTGGTAGATTTTTTATCAGCTCTTTTTCTTTTGCCACCTGGGAAAGTATTGTCTCCACGAGATTGTATTGTATTCGCGCTCAGTCGGCCGGGACAAATGAATGTCGAAGTTAGAACATACTACAGACCATGGGCCCTTCGATGAGCCCCAATGCTCCTTCAAAATAAGATATGTATTGCTTTTCAATTGTTCATGCCATGCTATGAAGTCGTCTTTGCGTTAATCTATTATATTTTCGCTAATTTTACATTTAAATGTGACACACAGTGGTGAATTTTGCAATGATTTAATGATCTACTTATGCAGGAACGCGTCCTAGATCCACCGGGAATGTCAGCCCCAAACAAGCACAGGATGATATTCGCCTTCAGGAAGACCAAGGACCTTCTCAGGGTACTGTTATGTTGATTCTTATGAAAGAAGAGTGGGACCACTTAAAAAGAAAAAAAATCCTAGGACTATCACTTAAGAGACGTAAAGGTGAAAGCCAGTGGCTTTGGTTATCGAATGGCAAGTGGGTAATTTCGCACAGCTGTAAAGATTGACATGGCTCATAGCCGCGTATCCCAGCCTGCCAGTGCGGCAATGAGCCAGCTTGTTGATTGAGCGCTGCCAGCCACCCCTGACTTCCACCACCTGGTCGGGCACCTTGTGTTCTCAGCCGTGGCAGTGGTGAGGGAAGTTTTCAGGGCATTAATGTTTAACAGGTTTTGTATTTTCTGTACCGCATTTCTTGTACCATATATAGTTTTCCGCAACATTGTTTCTTCATTTTTTCTTTACGGTAACGTCCGCAACTCCGCATAATACATATAAGGTATTCGCCTAATAATGGAACTCTTCAGAACACCAAGGGACAGAGTGCAGCAGACTCGACATTGGCCTGTACCAAAATGTCAACCAATTGACAATGTCCTAAAGCACCAGCTCCTCACGTCCCCCTGGCGACCTGGTAAGAAGCTATGAGTTCAAGTGCGTCAAGGACTTAAAGCAGAAGCGGAAATTTCAGCTGGCGTGGCTTGACAAATACCCATGGCTGAGTTATTCCGCGCTCTGTGAGGGCTCATTCTGCCGCGTTTGTGCACTCTTTTGCCGCCCTGAAGTTGGCAAAGGGCGTCATGCGTCCACCGGCGCACTCGTGTCTAGAGCTTGCCGAGATTGGAAGCACGCACTGGAACTTTTCGATTCACATCAGAACACGGTGTACCATCGGGAAAGCCAATCGGCGGCTGATCATTTTATAAAAGGCCTTCTCGAGTGGTGCGCTTACTGTAGTTGAACAGCTTGATAGCAGCAGAAAGCTCCAGATAAAGAAAACAGAAAGAGACTGGGCCCTATAGTCGACCAATAATATTTTGCGGAAGACAAGGGCTGTCTCTTCGTGGTCATAATGACAGCGGGCCACTAGATCTCGACAGTGCTCCAACAGAGAATGAAGCAACTCAGAGCACTACTACGCATGCGGAGTAGTTGCGGAGACAGCTACCTTAAAGAACATATACAGAACTGCTCCCGTCATATCTAAGTCCTACAGTTCAAAATGAGATTGTTGAAATCTGCGGCACCCTCATTCGAGAGAATCTCGTGTCAAAAATTAACAACGCGGGCTGTTTTTCTGTTCTCGCGGATGAGACCACAGATGTTGCTGGCATTGAACAGCTCACCATATGTGCTCGCTACTTGGACAAGGGAAGCAACCAGGTTGACGAAGTTTTTTTGGGTTTTGTTCCTGTAGATGACCAAAGTGGCCGGAATATCGCACGGGAGATTGTGAAGTTTTTAGTGAACGTTGGGATTGATATGGAGACATTCGAGGGCAAGGGTACGATGGCGCAAGTGCGATGGCTGGAAAAGCAAATGGCGTGCAAGCAGCGATTCGCGAGAAATACCCAATGCTTTGTATACGCACTGTGCCAGTGTCACCTTTTTTTGTTGTGTTCGGTAATGTGAATTAGACCAGAGAGATGCACAACCGTTTCATAAGCACAAACACTTTTAATACTTATAAAGAGCAATGTACAAACTAACAAATCTGCAAAATACTAGTCATACCAACAAACAAACAAACCAATGGTGGAGCATGTACTAACAAATTGACCTATTAAACAGTTTCTTATCTAATGTCCAATATGCCAGATAATTAGTTGCAATAAATTTGACAATGATAAAGTCAAATACCACTTGAAATGTGGAGAGTCTTGGGAGCAGTCGGAACGATGCGAGGTCTCCGTTGGGGCCTTCGGAGCGTAGCCGGAGGGACGATGAGACGACCGTGCCCGGAGCGTAGCCGATGTGGTGCCTCACCAGGACGGATAACGAGCTCGGCACGTCCTTTCTCTACCGCTTCCAAAGTCGCTCTCCTTTATTTCGCGCTTTCGCGCCGTTTCGCGGCCAGCGAGGAGCTGACATTGACACCCGGTCGCGAACGGCGGGGCGAGCGTGGTGCACAGTCATAGCTGTATGCCGGCCACAGGCTGCTTCTTTTCGCCGAACTGCATCGACTCCGGCCCCGCGCATTCCGAGGTCCGTTGTTTTCTTCTCTTCTTCTTCTTTTCTCTTCTCTCTTTCTTTCTTTCTTTCCTTTGCTCCGATGCGTGCGGGCTCGAGCGGCCGCTTCTCCTCCTTAGCACCCGCGCACAGGGCTCGCACCATGCCTCTCTTCGCAGGCATCGCGTCTTCCGAGAATGTCTGGCCGTAGCGTCCTCAACTCACACGTGACTGCCAGCCACTGTTTAAACTTAGTGCTTTGTGCTGCTTGTTCTGTAGCTGATATTAGGCACTGCTTCGGAACAGTCAAGGAGACTGCGAAATTCTTTCGCAAATCGGCAAGCCGATCAAACGTGCTGCGTGCAAAGATCGCTGACGTGCGATCCGAGTCAAGGCGCAAGCGACTTCTCGGCTTGTGTGGACTCGTGGGTGGAAAAGCATGACGCGCTTCTTCTTTTGTTCTCTTTTTGACTGTGTCATTGCGGCGCTGGTGAAATTGAATTAAATGGGAGTTCCGAGAATGCAGCCCAGGCGAACAATATGATATCTGCCCTGCTATCACCTCCTTCATTGTGGGCCTCCATGTCGCAGAGCGCGTCCTGGCAGTGACCCTGCCTTTATCGAGACAACTTCAGGCAAAAAATTCGGACATGTGTACGGCGATTGGTCACATAGATGTTGTGCAACGCACAATTGAGCAATACCGAACAAACGCCGAGGCGTGCTTTGGGGAAGTATTCTCCAAGGCTCAAGAGTGTGGAGAGCGCCACAACGTTGAAATAGCAAAGCCAAGGATTAGGAGCCTCCAACAACATCGCGGAAATGATCACGCAGAAAGTGCAGAGGAATATTTCCGCAGATCCGTGTATATACCTTTCATCGATTTTATACTTTCTCAGCTAAAGCAGCGATTGAGAATCACAGGCGGTGATAGAAAGTTTCGGTGCATTGATTCCCGCAGCAGTTCCTCCATCACATGATGCCCGCCTAAGGCAAGCGAAGGAACTAATTCTTGCGTTCTCTAACGATGTGGATGAAATTGCTGCTCTCGGTGAATTTAGGCTCTGGTGGACTAAGTGGGAGTCAACAGGACCAAGCTTGCGTCCTAGCACTGGGCTCGACGCCCTTCCTCACTGTGACAGCACATTTGACCCCAATATTTATAAGTTGCTGCAAATATTGGTAACACTCCCTCTAACCACCGCCACAGCAGAAAGATCGTTCTCCAGTTTGAGGAGACTAAAAACTACTTGCGCTCAACAATGTCCGAGGAGCGGCTGGTTGGCCTAGCCCTCCTCTACTGTCACAGGGATATAAACATAAATCATTCTGATGTCATCGACCGTTTCGCGAAGCTTCCCCGCCGTTTGGGGTTTGTTCTCTAGCTTTTCTCTAAGGATTGCATGCGGCTCTGTAAATGCTTATAACCTACTGTCAGATTTCTTCCCATCGCTCATATTCATAGGCCATTTTTCTTCCAACACCTCCTGAGAGCTAAAGAAAAACCACATTCCTTAAGTTGGAGATGTTTTTAACTATCGTGTAGCGCTATTATTTCTCAAATTAGTAACTAAACAAGTTGGTTACGACTTCACCGGTTCTGATCTACTTCTTAATCCTATTAGCACAAGGTTGCAGCCCGACAAAACCTTGTTACCCATATATCATACTAATTATGGTAAAATGTTATCCTCCTTTTGTGCAGCAGCACTTTGGAATAGTCTAGCATATGCCAAAAAATTGTCTTCCACTTCATACTTATCTTAACCAGGTAAGAAGTTATTCGCTTACTTATTGCATTGAAATTTGGATAACATATTTGCTCACTTGTAGTCATGTATTTTGCTACGTCTGCGTATATTATCATTCGCTTTTTTACGTGTGTCCGGTTTCCTGATTATTTTTACCCTGTGTATTCCGCCTTTTGTGTAACGATTAATCAAGGATCTGGTGCAGTGCTATGTGACCCTTGTATGTTTGTATTTCTTGTACTGCATTGCATTGTCCGAAACAATAATAAGTTATTGAAACCGCTGAAACTGTAAAAGCCGCTAATCTCGTTTCATTGTGTTGTTACATATTCTGTTGGCTTCCTTATTTTAGATTCCACGTTTTGGATACTGTGCCATAAATGCAAGTGCCTCCTTTTATACGTTAGTACTCCATCACTCCCATGTTACTGTTTATGAAAACTGTAGCATTTCATCAGTCACTGTGAACTATACGCGGTTGAGGTTCTTGTTTCTGGCCCAGTGGCGAATTATGAAAAGCGCAGAGCGACGCTGCTGCGTTGTACAACCCGTTTCCACAAAGGAAACGCCTCAGTACTCAAAGGAGAGACGTGGTACAGACTTTTAAGTCAAGACTTTTACGTCGTCTAACCCTTTGTTGTTCTGACGGAAACATACATATGTTTTCTGTATATGTTGAACTCAAAAGCAACATAAATATTGCTTCAGGTACTCCGCGTTCGCGAGATCACCATGTTAGTTCTAAATCAAGCGACGGAGTCAGTGCTCCTTGGAGCGCCTTTTGATGCTCGCCGTTCAGACAATGTTAAAAAAGTGTCGCAGCGTCCTTCAAGAAGAAACCTGTGCTACATGTGGTGCATGCAGAGTTTTGATCCTAACTGTGCTGAATGGCCTCGACTGGACTTATAATCAATGCTGACGTACGGACCCAAATGTTTGTATGTGCGAAGTATTTGTTATGTGATTTACTGCGTTCAATAAAAACAAAGCATTAAAAAATATGGTCTTTCACTCTATGGTGTTCCTTGTGGTTAACATAGAGCTCATCATAACCACACGTTGCCCTGCAGTAAGCAACCACATGGAAATATAGTCGAGCAATGTAATGCCTCTGCCTGCACAAGGAGTCTGTGTGAGCACCATGCACGCAAATTTTCTCTGCGCGGAGTTAAACTTGCTTCCAGTTTTCACCTACACACCTGACCTGACATCACAGAACGGCAGTAAACAATGCCAAAATCATAAGAGCGAACTGACAGGTCCTCCAAGACCACCCAATGGTCGTATGCAATCTTCAAGCCCCCCTACCCCTCCGCCCCCCCCCGCCCCCCCCAAAAAAAATAAAAAAAATTACAGCATATCCACGGAGTGAATGATGATGAGTGGGCGAAGCTCGGGATGTTCATCGTAGATCGTGCCGAGTCCGGATTAATTTAGTTAACGCGCAGGCTACGAACATTATGGTTCAACTATGCACAAGTGAAATCTCCCACCGGCACTTCATTCCAAGTCAAGTCCAGTGCCTATATATAATATATATATATGGGTTGCCGGTGAACGCTTCTCCAACGCGAGCAGTCGGTATTTTTCTCAATCACTCTAAGCCGCAAAGGACGAAAAACGGAGTAACCGCTGCAGTTAGTCCTCGCGACCAGCGGTTAGTCTGGGGAGAGAGTAACTGAAAACGATGCGTGCCATGCGCAAATCTCATGGTCGAAATGTTCGTCCTTATTTTCAAAGGGACTAACTGAAGGATGAACGGTGGCATTTCGTCTCTCTACGCGTCGCTGTTAGTCCCTCTGGCATATGCTTCGGCATATGCAATTGTTTTTTCATCCACCGCCGGTGGTCGTGGCCTGCTGCAGCGAAGCACGAGGTCGTGGTTGCGATTGTCTGTCGAAACTGCTACATTCCATGTGGTGGTGGAGTTGCGGGGGCAGAGAGAGAACAACTTTAATAAAATAAAGGAACCCCAGTCCTGCCCCACGGAAATCGAACGTTTGTGCAATGTGTCCTCGAGCACATCAAGGTGGTTAGAATTAATACGGGGACCTCCGCTACATTCAGAAGAACTAGACACTGCGAATTCGACACAGGACAATAGACAAAAAAAAAACACACACTGAAGCAAACAGTCGAACGCTCGAATCCGTGCTATCCAATATTTAGTACTATGAGCCAGTTAGCGTCGAGCTATGAATTTCGTTGATATATGCTGCATCGTATATTGGTCGAGAGAGGAGGTGAATTTGTGCAACTGAGATAGAAACAGGTAGAGCCTGTCACGCTTATCAACTACTGAGGGCACGTAAAACTTTCATGTACCAGTCAAGGGAAGCTGGTAGAGGTAGAAACAACTTTATTTTGGAGGGAGCAGGGGCAATTTGCAAAAAGCACAAACAAGAACGCGTCCGTAGGAGAGCGGTCACCGCTCCGGCTGAGGGGCGCAGACGGCGAGCCCCTTTGTGTACCGAAACTCGCATCAAGTTAGTCACGGTAGACAGTCGCGGTGCGTGCCTGCACGTGCAGCGCTGTAAAAGATGGTGCTTGTGTTTACTCTGTGTATTTCCGCGACCAAAAAGTAGTTCGTTGCTTGCGGGAGCGAAAAACAATAAATGCCTCGGTCGCAGCCTCACGTCATAATATAGTTCTGATCAGCTTAACAAACACGCTCGTAATTGCAGGGGAAACAATCGAAACGCGCGAGTCTGTGTTTTGTGTAGCTCGTTTGTGTGTCGGAGCGATACACCTCTCCTTTTCTTTAACGGACTACTTGCGTAGCCTTCCCAGCGTTGCAGTCAGTGGTGGCGACAGGACACTGTCAACATGCGGCAGAATTTTTGAGAAGTGTGCGCGCGCGGTCGTGGTGTGAATAGGGTGGCCGAAGGGTGATGTTACTAAGATGGTGTTTTCTGCAAGCACCACGGACACGCCAACGAGCCCAACAGTTTTCAGCAGGATCAGCGTAGCGAGGAATCGACAGCCCGTTTGATTTTCTATGGATTATCGGCTCGCACGCCACGGATAAGACCACGTGTTAGCAAGTACTCTTACGGCTCATCGGATCTATCTCTTCTAATCGCGCGTTAAGTATTGCTCATTCTCCTTGTATGTTTTGTTAATAGGGTTTTTTGCGTGGTTTTTTTTTCTTTAACCCTCCGGCCGTTTCGATTTTCTTACCAAAGAGGTACACGTGGGAGACGTTTATCTTTTCGTTGGAATCTTACCTTGATCTTAGCGGTGGTGTGTGTAGATCGTGCAGATGTAAAACATGCAGGACGTTGTAGCGCTCGTAGTCTTTTCTTTTCCTCCGCATTGGCTTCCTCATGCCCCTAGTCTGCAGTGTTGTGCGTACCTTTGGGTCATGTGCTTGTTATGCTCGTAGTCTGTGTGTGTACTGCAGACGCAAGTTTATGAATATGAATCCGCAGCGATACACGCAGCTACTTTTTTTTACAATAGACCTGGATGGGGATGAATGGATGGACGGATGCTATGAGCGTCCCCTTTTAGCGGGGCGGTGACATGTGCGCCACCAGGCTCGTAAGAAGATTTAGCACTTTTTGTTCTCTCTCTTTAAATTTCTCATGCCTTTTAAATTTACTTCATCAAATCGATCATACTATAGAAAAAAACGGAAATTCAAGCCCAGTTCTCTGCCCCTTATGGCAGAAGGTCCTTATTTTTCTCTATAATTATTTTTGTCCGTTCTCTCTAGTTTTCTGCCACCAGTATTCTAAGTCTCTTACTTATTTCAGTCGCGGCTATGTTCAGCTCCCGTTGTTCGCCCTAAAACCCAAGGCTTCCTGTAGGGTGGTGCCCAAACGTACACCTGGGCGGATATTTCCGCATTCAATCAGAACATGCTCCGTCGTTTCCCTTCTTCCTAAAAAAAAAGCGTGTTGTGCGTACCTATTGAGGTTATGTGCTTGTTATGCTCGTAGTTATGCTTGTTATGCTCGTGTTATGCTCGCGGCGGTGCTTTTTCATGCACCGCAGCGCCACCCGTGGGCGCGCAAGTGCTTCTTGAAATGTGTGTACATCCAGCCGCCCAGCAGAGCGAAGCCCAGCCTTTCCAAGCGCGTCTTTCGCTCCGAGTGAGTGACATGGGAGCGAGGCTAAACGCATTTTTTTGCGTTTTCTTTTGTAAGCAGGCGCATAGCTGCACGGGACAATGAAAAAGGGGGGAGCAGGGGGTCAATTCGCGGGGGTCGGACTGGTCGTACGGGTGTGCGCTGGCATGTCTCGTCAAGTAATTTCCGGTGCCTCGGCAGTGTACGTGCGTTTGCGAGTGACCATGTGCTTTATCTCCACTCCGCGTGTGCGCAGAACACCGGGCGTGTCTCGGCAGTGTACGTGCGTTTGCGAGTGATTATGTGCTTTATCTCCACTCCGCGTGTGCGGAGAACACCGTGATGTGGACGCTGTATTCCTGTGTAGGTGTTTGTGTCGGCATTCCAGTGTGGTTCTACGCAGGCAACTGCAAAATAGCGATGTGTTTGCGACGACGAAGTAGACCAACGGGCAGTGTGTGCTAAACGAACGAACTGTGCGCAGTGCGTGAACGAAGTCTGTTGCGGATATCTCTTTCTAGGTACTGTAATTCATTGTTTTCTAATTAAACAGGTATGGTTTTCCATTTACCGCGTGGGTTTTTCCGGCTCATTTTGGTACCCCTTCGTGCTTGGTGTGTGTACTTTTCTTCTGTCCGCTGGGCTCTGTTCCCGCTACTCGCTACTGTCGCTTGGTTCCCTTTTCAATAAAACTTCACTTTAGTAAAACCACATTTGTTGACAGTGGTCCTTGATGTATGCTAGCTCCGCCGACGTGCCATGTCCAGCTGTGTCGGTCCAGCTGTGTCGGCGCACATGCGATCGCGTATACTTTCCTTCGATGCTCTGTAATCTTACTGCTCCACGAAGAAGAGAAGATTGCGAGCGCCAGATGTTCACACGGACTGCTGTGTGTGTGAACATGTGTGTGATTCTTTTTCTGAAATGCCACTTTGTAGTTGTCATCGTTTGGAAGCACATGGCAAATTAGGCCATCATCAGTAAAGCAACTCAAGTATTCATTTGTGATTGTATTACAAAAGACATTTGAATTATAAAACATGTCAATACAATAACAAACGTGTTGCCCACACCATGCTGCAGAAGTAAGGTGGCAGACCATTTGTGTTTATTTATAAATTATGTTCAAACCCTTCTTTTTTGTTGCCATTTTCACCAATTGCTGCATGCAGCCAGAGGCCTAGGCCGATGGAGACGAAAAGCCATGTGATATTAAAGGGAATTATTTCCCTCAGTGGAGGAACAATTCATCCCTGAAAACCAGGTTTTGCCAGTTTAAACTGTTCGACCAACAGGATGACAGTTGCTCTGTGGGAAAGGGGGAGCATCTGCAGGGATGAACATTAGTCTGGTGGGAGCATGTGTAATGAGGAAGTTTTAGTCCTATGGATGAACATTAGTCTGGTCGGAGCATGTGTGAAGAGGAACAGTTAGTCCTATGGGATGAACTCAGTCTGGGGGGAGCATCTGCTTGGATGAACATTTAGTCCTTTGAGGGAGCAAGTGTGAGGAGTAAACGTAGTCTCCTGAGGAGTAACTGCTAAGGGATGAACAATTCGTCCCTCGCAGTTAGTCCCCGAGGGACGAATCGTTGGTCCTTTAGGGAGTAATGGTTGTGGCAATGCATTACCCCCCAAAAGGACGAACCACAGACCCCTTTTCGTCCTTGCGGCTTAGAGTGCAGCAGAAGGAAGACCAGAGAACAGACGAAAGGTGTTCAAGGTGTGTCGAACGTCGAGAGAAAGCACGATGACGTCGTCGAGATAACAAAGACAGATGGAGCACTCAAAGCTGTGCGTGTCCGTCATGCGCTCGAAGGTGGCTGGGGCATTGCACAGGCCGAACGGCATGCCAATGACCTGATAAAGACCGTCGAGCGTTCCAAACGCGGTCTTCTCCCGGTCCATGTCGTCGACGGCAATCTGCCAGTAACCAGAGCGTAGATCTATTGATGAAAAGTACATCGCACGGTGTCGGCAATCTAACGCGTCATAACCTGCCGACGGCAGTGCCGCGCATTTTAATATGACAGGTCATAATTTTGATGAACTGAAACTCTACATACTTCAAGGGAAACTTCCGCTCGCCGAGGGACAGAAATACAGGGAATCTTATCTCATATACAGGTCAATACTCTCCAACCTACAGGCATAAACCTTTCATAGGGAACTCTTGAGTCCATTAGATATGGTAGACTGTTAACAAAGACAACAAAAGGTTGAGGTATGCACAAGCTAACAATGTTTCTCCCAGAAAGTCTACTTTCAGGTGCTGAGCCCCCATCCAGTTCCAGGAGAACAAGGACGTTAAACAGTGTAGTTACTTTTTTTAGCCCCAAGCTTTCCGTGAAATGCATTGTTGGTGCAGGGCAGGTGGTGCGGGGTGGAGGGGGGGACACATGTATAGGAGCAACTACTGTTCGGAGGGTGTGTTCCTTTCTTCATCCTGCTTTCTAGCCCTGTGCATACAATGCACTTGCAAGATATGTACAAGGAGCGGATTCTTTGGGAGCTCTGGCTCTTGCCATTTATATTAGTCATGCTAACACCTGTCACCCAAATACCCCTGCACCCAACCCCCCCCCCCCCTTTTTGTTGTGTGTGTGTGTGTTCGCACGTGCTGCTCTTCTCCTCCTCTCTTTCTGAGGACGGGGGAGAGTGTGCAAAGGCGTACATAAACGAACGCTGGAGAAGGCAGTTGCCGCCCTGACGAAGACAAGTCCGTTGGCTTCCGCGACATTCCCTGTTTTAAATCGTACCTTGCGATTTGTTCATCGATTCAAGCATCCATCTTCCCCTGAGCTTCTCTTCTAGTTTGGACATCCCCCACAAGTTATACTTGTGGGGGATGTATTCCAGCTGATGATAAACTATATAATTCTACGTGCATTAATAGAATGTGTAATGCTTCTTACCTCTCTTATGGACACTTTTCAGTGCTGCAACATCCGCCATCCTCGATGCAGCTGAAAAGGAAAGAAATGTGCGTAGTGTTATCGTTTATCTGCACTCGTGTGCACAGGTTACGTGACGTCACTGAGGAAAAGGGATAAAAAGCGGCTGTCTAATAAACACGGGGCTTTTTGGGTACGTGGCTACGTCGGAGTGGCGTATGTCTTTCGCTCGCATCCCCGCTCCAGCAGCGGGCACGACATCGTGTCAGAAGTGGGATCGAACCCCCCCCCCCCCCGCTACTCTTGCCAGTTACCTTAGCGGCGCTAACCTGGCATTCAGTATGCGCGATGACGACTCCGCCGCCGGCAGCGATCCCGCCACCGGCATCCTTCAACTTCGATCTGACTTCTGCATGACCAGGATAGATCGTCATTCGATCACTACCGCTACGCGTCGGTGCTCCACGACAGAACGGAGGAAGCCCAGGTACGAACGCTTTTTTACCCCATGGGCAGGCAGACCAAAAAAATTTTTCAGACATTTGGTCTTGCCGAAGAGAAGCCTCGAAGCTACGAGAAAGTGAAGAAAAAGTTTGACGCCCATTTTGTGGCCTCGAACATCGTCTATGAAAGCGCAAATTTCCATCGCCGTAAGCAAGAACCCGGGGAAAGTGCGGACAACTACGTGACAGCCCTTTACGAACTTGCCGAGCGCTGTGAATTTGCAGAATTCCGAGATCGGATGAAGCGCCACATATTTGTGGTCGGCCTCGAAGGCGCACAGCTGTCAGAAGAGCGCCAGATGGATGCCACCCTTACACGAGCGACTGTTCTGGCTAAGGCTAGGCTCAAGGAAACAGTTCACCGGCAGCAACTGGAACTCCAGGCCGTCAACAACGAGGCGACAACAGGCGAACTTGACATGGTCCAACGAACAACGAGGAAGCCGTCCAGCAACTAGGAGGCTGGCGCCACAGCACAGCAACGGCCGTCGCTCCAGGGGTGGCCACTGGGACAGCGGCGACAACAAGGGTGCCAGCTCTGCGGATGTTCGAGCCACCCTAGAGCCCGGTGCGCTACACGTTCAGCGCGGAGTGACCAGTGTGGATTCAAGGGACATTCGCCGTGGTGTGCCACAAGAGAACAGAAAACAACCAGGTGGGCGTGTCTGTGCTAGAAGACGACGGACAAAACATTTTTGTCGGGACACTCAACGGCTCTAATGCCAGATACGCGGAAGCGTCTATTAATGGTGTACGCGTAAGTGCAAAAATTGATTCAGGAGCAGAAGCCACTGTTTTTCCGCCCGATTTCTCCGGTGTACAGGTCACTAGCTGTGTTGAGAAGCGCTGCAAATCGGCGCCTCGAAGTGAATGGTTCTTTTCCAGCAGATATTGTATGGAAAGGCAAAACAACACGACAAACCATGTACGTCGTAGAGTCACTGCAGTCTGTGCTGTTTATAGTCAGAATAACAGGCATGCAAGACAGAGACACAAGGGGAAGAAATCAACAACACGAATACGAACGCCTGACTATGGACCATTACCAACTCGCTGAACTTTCTGTCCTTCTGTGTCCTCTCAGGGCTCCCAGCCATAGAAGCACTTGGTGTAGTCAAGTTTACGTGGTTGACGATAAACGGTACGACCACACGTATCCGCAGCTCTTCTCTGGACTGGGCATGATGTCGGGTGAATACACCATTCGTATGAAAGAGGTCGCGGTCCGCGTTGCAATTTTCGCGCCGCGGCGGGTACCCATCCCGTTAACGATTCAAATGGTCAAAAGCAAAGTAATTCGCAAGGTAGATGGCCCGACTGCATCGTGTACGGGAATGGTTCCAGTGGTCAAACCAAGTGGGCAAGTTCGAATCTGTATGGATCTAACCCAGCTGAACAAGGGCGTCCTACGTGAACGGTTTGTCTTGCCAACCGTAGACGACGCACTTGGGCAATTGGCAGGGGCCATATACTTTTCGAAATTTGATGCCATTTCAGGATTTCACCAGGTTAAATGTGCGAAGGAAAGTGAAGACCTAACAACATTTATAAGCCCATTTGGTAGGTAGTGCTTCCAGCGACTGCCGTTCGGTATGACCTCAGCCCCGGAATACTTTCAAAAGCAAATGGCGAAATCTTAGATGGCCTTCAAAGAGTAGTGAACGTCGTTCTGGTTTACGGAGCTACGAAGCGTGAACATGATGAACAGCTGCACGCAGTGCTCGAAAGGTTGGTTGCAGAGGGGGTAACACTCAATCGGGCAGAAGATCGTTCTGTGTAAGCAGAGTAGCGTTTTCAGGCTTACGTGGTCGATGCGTCAGGAATCACGCCGGATCCCAAGAAATTTCGAGCCATAAAGGAAATGGCTACGCCATCAAGTGTTAGTGATGTGCGCAGGTTTTTGGGCGTGATAAGCTATCTGGCAAGGTTTGTGCGGATCTGATCAAGCACTCGTGTGCACAGGCTATGTGACATCACTGAAGAAAAGGGATAAAGAGTGGCTGGCGTCTGTCTTTCGCTCGCATCCCCGCTCTGGCGGCGGACACGACAACGTCCATGACTATATTTTCTTTAGTCCACAAATTTGAAGAAGTTGATAAGGGTCCGACTGGTCCTACGGATTGTGGGAATCAATGTATTGCGAAGCAACCAGCGAAGAAATTGCCTGTGCCAACCCGTCTGCCACAACTAAAGCATCAACCTCTTCGTGAAAATTTAGCAGTCGTGCATGCAGCGTTTGCTGAGGCGTCTCGTCGGCAGCACTGTCGTGCACAGTTGTTCACTCTGTTGTCTCTGCACGTTAGTGCATAGAAGGCTGTTTCATCGAAGAAAAATGCACGCTATAGTAGTGTGCTCATGTGTATAGAAATAAGCGTTTTCATTGCAGAATAACTACGAGGTGGAGCAAAGCTGGATAACAGCCTGCTGGGTCATAGTAATACAACATCATCATGAGCAGCAGCAGCAGCCTATCTACACCCACTGCAGGTCAAAGGCCTCTTCCATAGATCTCCAATTATTCCTGTCCTGTGCTAACTGTGCCAAATTTATCCCCGCAAACTTCCTGATCTCTGCTCACCTAACTTTCTGCCGCCATCTGCCACGCTTGCCTTCTGTAGGAATCCACTCTGTTACCCTTCATGACAAATGGTTGACCTGTCTTCGCATGATATGACCCGCCCATGTCCATTTGCTCTTCATTCTTATTAATATGTCCCTAACAATCATTTGTTCCCTAAACCACCGCGCTCTCGTCTTGCCCCTTTATGTTACACCTACCATTTTCCGTTCCATTGCTCGCTGCGTCTTCCTCAATTTAAGCTGAACCCTCTTAGTTAGCCTGCACGTTTCTGCCCCATGGGTGATTACCGGTAAGATGCAGCGAGCACCAGTATAATCCTTTCCTCCTCAGTGACAATGGTAAGCTACCGTTCATTATCTGAAAATGCTTGACAAATGCACTCCACCCCATTCTTATCCTCCTAATTATCCCAGCCTCATGGTTCACATCAGGAGTCACGACCTGGCCTAAGTAGACATATTCAGTTACGACTTCCAAAGCCTCACCAGCTGTCTCAAACCGCTGTGCTCACGCAAGGATATTGAACATTGCTTTAGGTTTGTGCCACGGCGTTATTTCCACGGCTTCACAATATTAATTTTCAGGCCCACTGTCCTACTTTGCCTGTTTAATTCAGTAATCCTGTATTGTAATTCATCTCCAGAGTTACAGAGCAAGACAATGCCATCACGAAATCTGAAGTTACTGAGTATTCCCCATGAACCCTTACAGTACACCCACCTGTTCCCAATCTAATGTTCTAAATACTTCTGGAAACATGCTGTGAATGCTGTGCAGAAGGATGGCTGGAGTGCGTCCGGGTCCCGGCGATCATAACCTGTAACGAACTCCCTCACCAAAGCAGGATTTATTGACTTCTGGGTTTTAGGTCCCAAAACCAGCTGTGATTACGAAATACACCGCAATGGAGGGCTCCGGAAATTTTGACAACCTGAAGTTCTTTAACGTGCACTGACATCGCACAGTACGCGGTCTTCAACATTTGGCATCCATCGTAATGCAGCCGCCGCGGCCGGGATTCGATACCACTACCCTCGGATTAGCGGCCGAGTACCATAGCCACTAGACCACCGTGGTTGGGCACCACAGCAGTCACCTGTGTCGGCAATCTTCAAAAACCTTGATGAAAGACCAAAACGCTTGTTCTCGATAGCGTCTGCGAGAGACGCTCGCGGTTCCCGAGCCCGGACGGAGCAGATGCCGAAGCAGACGATACGTTCAGTGTTTATCTTGAAAGCTCAACACTTCCAAATACATTTTTTTTTATTTTGATAAATGCGTGCTGCGTATTTTTCAGGGGCAAACGCACGTGTTTGATTACACTAATGCAAGAACCATAATGCATTTTTTCGTGCCGCCACAATCGCCGAACCATGCATGCAAACCCTAGTGGCAAAATTTGTCTTTGCTTTCTTTCAACTTCACAGTTATGCAAACTTCGCGTGTCAGTTGTTAAATACGGGACACGAAAGTAAACAATAATAGAAAATATTTCATTTCATTTTGGTTAAACTCAGAAAACAACCGTGGCGAGTCTCAAGAAAAAAATCCATCTGAAGCAGATCCGAAGCCTGTACTTCCTATAATTCCCATGGTGGTTGAAGCGCCGCTGAACGAGTCGCCATAGACATTAGCGCCAGATTTCTCTCCAGTGTGTAAGAAACTCTATGGTTTGTGGAGACTTGACAGAGGTCGCACGTTCTTCTTGGGCCCTCTGCGCCGCACCGTGTACGTAGCTTGCCGACGTCCCCGCCGGCCGCGTCGGCGCTCCGCTGCAGGCTTCTTCTCCGGCGTTGACGGCCACCTAGCCGCGACGCGACAAATAGCGGCGAGGGGAACGTGAGCAGTTGTGCTAGTTGGTTAAGCTTTATGATAAAACATCCCAAAAGGACGAGGCAGGAAAGGACACAGAACGGGCGCTGACTCACTAGTGTTTTTTTCGAGAAGGCACTTCTACTTGTACACGAAAACTACGTGTACTCAAACATGGCTTTTTAAAAGATGCTCAGGATTTGCCTCAGAGATCACACTATGGCCAAGTATGCTTAATCAGTATGCGAATCGCGTGACAAAGTTAGCTCCTTTTCTGATAATGAGAGAGATGGATGGCTAACATACAGTTCTTTTTATTTATGAATATTGAATGCATCCACAATTTCACGAACGCGTTAATCCCTATGGCGATGAATGAGCCTACACTTGCCAAGACGAGGTTCACAGGCACATTCGCCACAGTGCTTGCCTATGTGAAATAGTTTGTCAGCCTTGCTCCTTCTTTCGTGCTCTTTGAGGCGCACGTTAATGCACGTCTTCCCAATATAGCACCCGCCGCAGGACAACGGCAACCGATAAACGACCCCCGTACCACAGGGAACGACTGCTGGCCTATGGTTTACGCCAGACGTGCTAGAAGAACGCCAGCTTCGGTCTAACATTCATTTGACGCCATATCTTTTCACAACTTTGACGCCACATCTTTTCACAACGTTCTTCAATCCAGGCGACATAAGGTGCACATATAGCAGGACAGCTACCTTGTCTTTCTCCTTCCGCTTAGGTTTGCCTCCAGCTTTCAGCCATCTAATAATATTCTCGCACGAGCGGATAAGCAACTGTGGCGGGTAGTTAGCCGATTCCAGCCGGCCCACCTGCTTATCGAACCTCTCCAGGGCCGCCTCAGGGCACGATTACACAACGCCGCCTTCAAACATGAAACTGCAATACAACCCTTAATTTTAACGCGAAAGTGTTTTATGCCGGCGTCCACCAAGAAATCTGTGACGTACTTCCGTAAACGAAGTAGATGTCTGAAAAATAAACACGCATTTCCGATTTAAATAGCACCACCCGCTGGGATTCGAACCCACAAGCAGCCATTCTGTGGCGGTGGGAGCTGGAGCGCCGCCGACCATGCCACCGACAGATCTGTGTTGCAGAAGAAGAGACGGGCCTTATATGTCTACCAGACCGCTTTCCATTTCGCATCTAATTGATGTCCGGTTATAGCAAAATGTGTTTAGCAAGAAAAATTGCTCTTGAAGAAACATGGCCTAGCTTTCACTACACACTTGCTTTCAGCCGCTACCTCGGAACGATGTTGTGAAGTCGTAAATTGTCGCGTTAATACGCGCGCCGCCAGTTAGCGTTCCAGTAGTTTGGACGCCTCTATCACCGCGATGGCTTCGGCGTCCTTCCGGCGAGTTGCTTCAGCCATGACCACTACACATAATTTGCCTTATGTGACGTGTATGATGGCCATTTGCTTTGTGACGCGCTTTACTCCCGGAACGCAAGGACAGCCGTCGACGAGCAAATGATGCGACTTTCGCACAGCGAAGTGTGCGTTCGCAAAACGTTCCGCTGCCAAACACTTCGGTTTCGCTTGCAAGGTTTCACCGTTCGCGAATGCTCCTCATATCTGGCAAGTGTGCGCAGGGCGCTTTCAATACAGTGTATCCGGAGAAATGTGAGTCGTTCGAGAGCTTTCGCTTGTGTGCAACCGTCGCGTATCCTTTTACAGTGTCGAGGTGCCCCTGATGTGCGCATGCAAAGGTTTCAAATGTCCAATGTACCCAACGCATCTCCAGCCCCTCCATTCGCCAGATTGTCGCTCGTGTGCGAGGACAAGTTTCACTTTCGTGTTATACCGATCCCTATGACGGAGGGATCATCTAGATTTTTTTGAGTGGGCTGACGAGTAGATTAGGAGTGGTTTTATGGAGCGAGGTGCATACCTTCAACAGTGTTTTTCTTTCATTGTCCGCCTATGAAAGGGAAAACTGGCATTCACCCGTTTTGTAGCACAAGGCCACATGGAAACCCATACGGATTTCTCAGAAATGAAAGCTTCCTAGTTGCCGAAAAATTCGTCCTGGTCCGGGGTTCGAAACCGGGACCAACGCCTGTCCGGGTCGCTCGCTCTGCCAATTGAGCTAACCAGGAGGTTAGCGATTGACAGCGCGAGGGTGAATCCATCGATAACTCGAAGACAGAGTGGGAAGCCCGGTCAGGCATTGGTCCCGGGTTCCAACCCCGGACCAGGACGAATTTTTCGGCAACTAGGAAGCTTTCATTTCTGAGAAATCCGTCTGGATTTCTTGTAGCCTTGTGCTACAAAACGGGTGGATGCCAATTTTCCCTTTCATAAAAGGTTACCCCACCTTGCGGGTTTCCGCAGAACTCATTTGCCATTGTCAGCCTAAAATCCAACAACTGCAGAATACCAGCTGTTAAGGTATAAAGGTTCGGGTAGCAGGCTCACAAAGGCGAGTCAGAGACACCTCCGAGCCCCGCCACGGTGGTCTAGTGGTTATGGCACTCGGCTGCTGATCCGAAGGTCGCGGGATCGAATCCCGGCCGCGGCGGCTGCATTTCGATGGAGGCGAAATGTTGAGGCCCGTGTGCCGTGCGATGTCAGTGCACGTTAAAGAACCCCAG
Source organism: Hyalomma asiaticum (assembly GCA_013339685.2). Taxonomy (NCBI): domain Eukaryota; kingdom Metazoa; phylum Arthropoda; class Arachnida; order Ixodida; family Ixodidae; genus Hyalomma; species Hyalomma asiaticum. The sequence goes on from JABSTT010000099.1 coordinate 36,346, forward strand.
GTGGTCTAAATTTCCGGAGATCTCCACTACGGCGTCTCTCATAATCAGAACTGGTTTTGGGACGTTAAACCCCACAAATCATCATCATCGAGACACCTCCGAGGGCAGCAAGGAAGAGGCAGACGCTGGCAAAGCACACGGACATATATTTCAGCCCACAAGTACACGGAGGCAAACGCAATTAAACCGGAGCACACACAAACCATACAATATATACACAATATGTATAGCGTCTTTACAATAAGAGTTCAAAAGAATTCAAACGCTCAGAAAGCTCACGCGTTGCGGCTCGCCGACGGTGTCGATAGAGCGTACGTCGAAGCCCTATTGGAAAACCCAGCGCCACTGGGAGCCAGCGTCCACCGCCATGCCGGATTATGGACCCAGTGTGACGCTGCATACTGGCACGCTGGCGTGCCACGGGATACTGGGAGGCGCGGGTTACTGGCACGCAAAACGGCTTTCGAGCAAATAAACGTGGCGCTTCCCTGCCATGCATGCTAAACAACATACAAATATAAAAAAGCGAGAGTTATAAAACAAAACCTTCAGACACCACGATTCGAACGTGGCACCTTCGCATTGCCAACCCAGCGCGCTACCACTGCGCCGCGCCAGAACACACTGAACTGGCCGTAAACAGGTTAGTCAATGGGGTCACCTGCCGTCAGACTTGTTTGCAGTGGTACACACAAGGCGAACGCGCTTTTTATGCGCAGTTGAACCTCACACGTTCGTCAGACAAATAAAACAAGCCGCCGATCACGCATGACGTTAGAATAATGGCGACAGCAGTCAGTATATTATACATTTCACATCGAATACTGAAAAGATATAAGTAGACCGACGGGCAGGGACTATCGGCTGTGACGGCCAAGCTCGATAGCCTTTTCTTGCTCTTACGAATTGTCGACATATATGTAGATGCGTTTCCATGTATAACCGCTGACGAAGTCAAAAAAGCTGTCAAAGGCATGTCCCGCGGTAAAGCAGCTGGTGAAGATGGTATAACAGCCGACTTGATTAAAGACGGAGGAGATATTGTACTTGAAAAACTTGCATCGCTCTTCACGAAATGTGTCAAGACATGTAGTATACCACGCAGTTGGAAAAATGCGAATATAATCCTTATCCACAAGAAAGGTGACATAAAAGAGTTAAAGAATTACAGACCAATTAGCCTACTCCCAGTAATATAAAAGCTATTTACAAAAGTAATTTCTACGAGGATAAGAGAAACACTAGACTTTAATCAACCGAGAGAACAAGCTGGTTTTAGGAAAGGTTACTCGCCAATGGACCACAGCCACGCTATCAACCTAGTAATTGAGAAGTACGCGGAATATAACAAACGTCTTTATATCCAAACTAGAAGAGAAGCTCAGGGGAAGATGGATGCTTGAATCGATGAACAAATCGCAAGGTACGATTTAAAACAGGGAATGTCGCGGGAGCCAACGTTTCGACAAGCGGACTTGTCTTCGTCAGGGCGGCAACTGCCTTCTCCAGCGTTCGTTTATGTACGCCTTTGCACACTCTCCCCCGTCCTCAGAAAGAGAGCCCTGTGCACACAATGCATTTGCAAGATATCTACAAAGAGCGGATTCTTTGGAAGCTTTCGCTCTTGCCATTTATATTAGTCACGCTAACACCTGTCACCCAAATACCCCTGCACCCAACCCCCCCCCCCCCCCTTTGTTTCTTTTTTTCTTTTGTGTGTGTGTGTTCGCACGTGCTGCTCTTCTCCTCCTCTCTTTCTGAGGACGGGGGAGAGTGTGCAAAGGCGTACATAAACGAACGCTGGAGAAGGCAGTTGCCGCCCTGACGAAGACAAGTCCGCTTGTCGAAACGTTGGCTCCCGCGACATTCCCTGTTTTAAATCGTACCTTGCGATTTGTTCATCGATTCAAGCATCCATCTTCCCCTGAGCTTCTCTTCTAGTTTGGATTTCAACGAACGGAAGATGACGGAACATGGTGAGTGTCCCCTGCTTTCTGTAGCACACATAGCTTTGATAGGTGATAGCCAGTACAAGTACATACATGAACATTTCCCAAGAGGCAAACATATGCACCATACATTAGATCTAAAAGCGGCGCCACAGTTCACGACATGAAAGATCTCATTGCCGCTGCACCACAGAACATTACGCACTTCATCCTTCACTGCGGAACTAATGACTTGACACATCACATGGGTGACGACACTGTGCAGGCCATAAAAACACTCATAAACGATTTCCAGACCAACAGGCCAAACACTAAACTTACCCTCACAACAGTCTTCCCAAGGATCGCAAACAAACACAAACCGCTGATAGTACAAACACACACACTATTAGCTCAGGCACAGGGTACGCGCAAAGTTAATCATTTTCTTCTCGACACTGAACACGGCCACGAAAACGTTGACGTCATCCATCACGCTGAAATCCATCAGGACCCTCACATTCTCCTAGCTCGGGTCGGACTACACCTGAATTATTAGGCGTCACAGTGATCAGCAAAAATATTAAGTACAGAATCAGGAATAAATTTAAGGAGACGCAACCAAGGTCACGCTCTAACGAAACGTCCCATACAGAACAAGACGCAACACACTCTACCAACAGTAGCAACAGCACGCGATCCACCAAAGTTAAGTCACAAGATGCCTCTACTCAGACGGTGGACGTGAAGCCAACACCACCAACAAAACACATACAACAAGCAGAGGTGACAGAGACACGCACTATTTTTACACTGACAGCTACGTGTGTTAGCAAACACACAGATACACAGACAGACATCGTGGCAGACCTCACCACCAAAACTAGAAGCAGCAAGCAAAGACTATACCAGAAATTCTAGCCCCCGGAGGTCTGCTCGAAACAAAGACAAATGACTAACAAACAGAGAACTCAACTAAGATCATTACAAATCTCGTTCTTTTCAACAATCACGTAAACTCGCCGCCAAACAAACAAACTACAGATTACATTTAGCTAAATACTCTAGCTACACCAAGGAGAATAAAATTCCGAAAGGTTTAAGTATTAAGGTCAGATGTGCGCTTGGTGTACTTCCTCCTAGCCTATTGAAAAAATGGAATGACGTCCTAGAAAGCGCTTCATTATCGCTAATAGATATTTTAAAAGAGCATTGCCACAATCAGCTTATTGTAATAACCGACCAACTGAATAACATTAAACTAACTGGTAAAGAAATAGAAGAGCTAGCCGAATTTGTCGAAAAGAAAGAAACCAAGATAATAGCTATGCAAAAGCGCAAAAGCACCCACGCGACGAAGTGCGTCCGAAATATTTCTATAAGCGCAATAGAAACAGTATGTCCCTCGGTGCAGCGCGGAGAACTCACTAACAAGGTGGTAGGTATATCACAGGGCCTAAGTACAGTTGAAATAGGTCTTCTAGAACGCGGTTTAACATTCTGCCCGACAAATAATGCGGTTAACGAATTCGAGCTACACAAAGACATAACAGAGTTTTCAAGGCGTCTGCGGATCAGAGAATTCTTTTTTGATAAAGTAGATGCAGGAAACACAAATACTGACGCGCTCCGACCGCCAAGCACGTGGACAACGGATTCTGAGCAATGCCAAGAGCTAGATCAGTACATAAAGCTAGTCACAAGAGAAATCCTGAATACAACAAGACAGAGTCGTAAACCAAAGAACCTATCCCGCGAAGAACACGATTCCCTGAAACAACTCGCGGACAGAAACGACATCATAATAAAACCAGCAGACAAGGGCGGTAGTATAGTAATATGGCCGATAGAAAAGTACAAGTACGAGGCAATCAAGCAGCTCTCTAACAATGCACATTACCGAAAATTAGATTCCGACCCAACTGTAGAATACAGCAACAGGATACGGCGTACGATAACAGATCTTTTAGCCAGCGAACTAATCACACAATCCGAGTACCGGATCCTAATGCCTGATAACAAACGAGCAGGCCGTTTCTACCTCCTTCCTAAGATCCATAAGGTTAGCACAGAGGAACTACTTACTGCTGAAATACCGGGAAGACCCATAGTGTCTAACAACAACACCCCGACAGAGCCATTATCGAAGTTTCTTAATCACCATCTATCTGACATACCGCCCAACCTTCCCTCCTTTATTCAGGATACGCCTCACTTTCTGCGGATTATAGAGTCTATTAACGAAACACAAACACTTACAGATCAGGCAATTGTAGTAACGCTAAATGTCACCTCCCTATAAACGAATATACCTATCACAGAAGGAATCGAAGCGCTCTCGAAAGCAATACAGAGTAACAAACGTGCACACGCCGCTGAAGTTTACATCACGTTACTAAAATTAGTACTTACACTTAATTACTTTGAATTTGACTCGACCAACTACCTGCAAATTTTTGGCACCAGCATGGGAACTCCTTTCGCGCCGACCTACGCCAATATGTTCATGGGGCGACTAGAAGCACAGCTTTTGGAATTGTCGCCGCTAAAACCTCGCACCTACGTCCGTTACATAGACGATATCTTTATTATTTGGGAACATGGTGTAAGTGCACTAAGCACATTTTTTGAGCATTTTAACAACTTTCATCCCAGCATTAAGTTTTCCATGCAGCACTCTTCTAGTAAAATTGATTTTCTCGGCACGACCGTATCCATCGAAAAAGGAAAACTAAAGACGACACTTTACAGAAAGCCAACGGATAGCCAGCAATATCTAGATTATAGTAGCCATCAACCGCGACACTGCAAACAGGGCATATTTATAGGACAGGCAAGGCGCATAAGAAGGATTTGTAGCAACGACGCGGATTACGTTCACCACTTAAGCAATTTAAAGGCAACCTTAGCTGAACGAAATCACCCGCACGACGCTCTCAACAAGGCATACAATGACGCGCTTAAACTAGATAGGACACCAGCACTAGAAAAAAGAGCCCCTAAAGCGCAGGCCAACCACCCGCTAGCATTCATAACGAAATACTCCAATGCGCTTCCAAACATAAATAATATTCTTCGGAAATACTATCCAATACTAACAAGCAACGATCGCCTTAGAAAAGCGTTTCCGGAAATACCAAGAGTCACCTACCGCCGTAATAGAAAATTTAAGGACCTGCTAGTACATGCCAAAGTAAACCCTCAGCGCACCGCCTGCGTAATAACTTGCTCCCGTCCCAGATGTAAGACTTGCAAGCATATTCAAAATGATCTTAAAGTTAAAAGCACGGGAAGTGACTATGTCCATCATGTGAAATCAAGTTTCACTTGCACTAGTTCGAACGTTGTTTACATGTTGGGATGTTCACTCTGTCACAAGCAGTACGTCAGCGAAACTGGTCAACCAATTAATGTTAGATTAAACGGGCACCGCGCGGACACCGCGAATAACCTGCCGAAGGCAGTGGCGCAGCATTTTAATATGACAGGTCATAATTTCGATGAACTGAAACTCTACATACTCCTAGGAAACTTCCGCTCGCCGAGGGACTGAAAATACAGGGAATCGTATCTCATATACGGGTTCAATACTCTCCAACCTACAGGCATAAACCTTTCAAAGGGAACTCTTGAGTCCATTAGATGCGGTAGAGTGTTAACAAAGACGACAAAAGGTTGAGGTATGCACAAGCTAACAATGTTTCTCCCAGAAAGTCTACCTTCAGGTGCTGAGCCCCCATCCAGTTCCAGGAGAACAAGAACTTTAAACAGTGTAGTTACCTTTTTTTTTAGCCCCATACTTTCCATGAAAGGCATTGTTGGTGCGGGGCATGTGGTGCGGGGTGGAAGGGGGGACACATGACATAGGAGTAACTTTTGTTCCGAGCGTGTGTTCTTTTTTTCATCCTGCTTTCTAGCCCTGTGCACACAATGCATGCAAGATATGTACAAAGAGCGGATTCTCTGGAAGCTTTCGCTCTTGCCATTTATATTAGTCACGCTAACACCTGTCACCCAAATACCCCTGCACCCAACCCTCCCCCCCCCCCTTTGTTTTTTTTCTTTGTGTGTGTGTTCGCATGTGCTGCTCTTCTCCTCCTCTCTTTCTGAGGACGGGGGAGAGTGTGCAAAGGCGTACATAAACGAACGCTGGAGAAGGCAGTTGCCACCCTGACGAAGACAAGTCCGCTTGTCGAAACGTTGGCTCCTGCGACATTCCCTGTTTGAAATCGTACCTTGCGATTTGTTCATCGAAACCTCTTTATATGGCGTTTATCGACTACGAGAAAGCATTTGACTCCATAGAAATACAAGCAGTTCCAGAAGCTCTCCGTCGACAAGGGGTACCTGACATATACGTGAAAACCATCCACAACATATACAAAGATTGCATAGCCACACTACTCCTACATGAGAGAAGCAGAGAAATCCCGATCGCGAGAGGTGTGAGGCAGGGAGGTACGATATCCCCGACGCTATTCACTGCATGTTTAGAGGAAATCTTTAAACGTCTAGACTTGGAAGACAAGGGAATTCTAATAGACGGAGAATATCTCAGCAATTTAAGATTGACAGACGACATTGTGCTCTTTAGCAATGATGGAGACGAACTACAAAACATGATTGTTGACCTAAACAGGGAAAGTATTAAAATTGGATTAAGAATGCATAGGCAAAAGACCAAAATTATGCTCAATAGCCTAGCTAAAAAACAGGAATTTAAAATCAACAATGAACCCTTACAATGTGTAAACGAATACGTATACCTGGGACAGTTTATAACAGGAACTCCTAACCATGAAAAAGAAATTCTCCGTAGAATAAGGTTGGGCTGGAGCGCATTCGGAAGGCATTACGAAATCATGACTGGAAACTTACCGCTCTCACTAAAGCGAAAAGTATTCAATCACTGCATTCTCCCAGTACTAACGTACGGTGCAGAAACGTGGAGGATAACGAAAAAAGCTAGAGGTGAAACTAAGGAGCGCGCAACGTGCAATGAAAAGAAAAATGATAGGGGTAACGCTAAGAGATAAAAAACGAGCGGAATGGATCAGAGAACAGACAGGAGTAGCCGATATTATTATATTGCTACGGTATCAAACGGTATCAGGCAATATCAATTGAAAGAAAGAAGCGGACCTGGGCAGGACATGTCATGAGGAGGAAAAATAACAGATGGACAGTAAGAGCAACGGAATGGATACCAAGAGAGGGAAAACGCAACAGAGGCAGGCAAAAGGTTAGATGGAGTGATGAAATTAAAAAGTTTGCGGGCCTAAAGTGGAACCAACTCGCTCAGGATAGAGTGGATTGGAAATCGTTGGGAGAGGCCTTCGTCCTGCAGTTCCTGCAGTTGACCTACACAGGCTGATGATGCTGATGATGATGATGATGATTTGTGTAGACTATAATGCTGCTCGATAATTGAACTCGTACTTCAAGTGGCACTTAGCAGTTTTCTCGCTCAAACAGTGATATTTCAGAACAGCGGCAGTACCAGTGTCTGACATACACAGGTTCATCGAAGCTAACAACTGTCAATCGCTTCGCACGCAAAAAGGGAGCGCAGTGCAGTGGGAAACCTCTCATTATCTTTGTTCAGTAAGCCGTACTTATCGACAAATATGTGTGATTGGATTTGAGTCAGAGAAAAGTGCGGCAGCCACTTTCCGTGGCATATATGTGCTTGCTCAAAGTGCGTCGCTTCGATGCTCACCGCTTCATCTTCAGCACTGGGAGGAAATAAAAATCATCTGTTCAGGTTAACCGCGGCCAAGGCTGTACTGAGCAGTAATTCTGATTCGTCGTAGTAGCGTATTCGTAAGGCTTGGAGTGCCGCTGGCGTGTAGACGGACTCGGCCGGTACGCTATGCCCAAGCTTCACTGGGAGCACACTGGGACAGACCGATCGGGGCTCGGCGGCTTGAAAAAGCTAAAATTATTGTCTATTAGCTCAAGAAGCTTTGTCATATGATTACTGTTTCGCGCATCTAAAGTATTTGAAGGTGCAGCAATCGCCAGAGGTGCATTTGCAGCGTGGTGATACCGATCGGTGTTTTTTTTTTTTTTTTCTGCGTGAGTTGGGATCGGCGCTTTGAGAGCGTCGTTAAATTGCGCGGCGATGTAAAATTTTACTGTTATTTGCACCAAATCCTCCATACAAATGAACGCTACAGCAGAACTGTTACCGGAGTGGTTCATAGACGTGACATTGCGTGTATAAGCTAAGTGCGGGGAAAATGCACAAATGTAAACATTCACAGCTGCTAGCGCTTAGTGCGCGCGGACGCCGCATGCCGCGCATTGGTGCACACTGTAGCTCGCAGCGATCAAGTACGGCCAAGCCATAAATGTTCCCAGACTCTTCACACCTACTGAAATCAACTAATACAGGCCCCAGTGCAGAGCGTGCGCCTGTGAAACCAGCGCCAGCGTCTCTGGGCTGCTTCCAGTGTGTTCTGCACTCGTGCCAGCTCGCAGCCTCCCAGTGTACAGCGCTTTCCAGCGAGCCTCTCACTGGTGCCAGTGACATTCCAGCTATGCCAGCTTGTCCCAGTATAACGCCTGCGCACACCAGTGCAAGGCAGCGTGGCCAGTGTCCCAGTGTGTACCGCCCAGTGAAATATCATCGTTCACAGCGCGTTTACAGTGCTCCCAGTACGGAAAACGTACTGGAAATACACTGGGGGCGCGGGGTTTCGCAATAGGGAGGTTCTTGGGAACGACGAGGTAGGTGGTGGACCAAGGGCCGTCGACGACTCCCAGATCTGCTAGGCGTTCGGAGCTGGAGAGTCGTTCTCGAGGTCCCTCGGGCGTTGGCGCTCGACTGGGTCCCTCCGACAGATGTTAGCCTCCCGAGCGTGGACGCCCGACCAGGCGAGCGCGTCGATTCTGCTCCGATATCTTCTTTCGTCTGACTTGGCTGCCGTGGCTCGTTCTTTTAGGGGCGAAGCTCCTTAAGGCGTGGGTCGTGCGTCCCGTCGTAAGTGTATGTAGCCACTTGTCGTTTAGTTCTTGGAATGTCCGCTAGATGGCGGCACTTGTACATGAGCGCTGTATGTGCCGCTGCTCTCCGAATAGCTGCTGCGCGGGGCTGCGCCGGGAGCGCTCCTCTCATTCTCCTCGATCGTCGCCGTACGCGTCGGATCGCGCTTCATGGACCATGGACGAAGAGAAAAAAAATCCGAACGTTGTGTCCGAAGCGCGGAATCGAATCAGGGACCCCTCGCTTCCGAACGGGCGGCGCTAGCCACTACGCCACGAAGCGCACATGGACACTTTTTTTTTCTTTATTGCCGGTCTTTGGCCCACATAGTATATACACATTTACAAATACACATAGTATCATACACATGTACACATACTATATACACATCTACAAATACACCGCACGGTGTCTGTTAAAACCGCCCGCTCGAACTTTGCGGACGCTGGCTTGTTAAAATTCTCGCATGGTCAATAGCAATTCCACACGTGGCAACCACACTGGTATACACTCCAGCATCTTTTGTTCCTCAACAAAGTCCCTTATGCTTTCTTTAAAATACTGCCTAGCGGCTCTCGCATCGAGATCAGCGTGCCGGACTGCCATTCTGCATTTCCAAATGCTATGCAAGGCCATAAGCATGATCATATCGTATGGCGTGACATCGTCACTTTCTACGGGCAAGTAGCGAATACCATACGCATCGATGGGGAGCTCTTTTTTTATTGTCCGCTGGAGTACATCCCAAAGGAAGACTGCGTCCCAGCAATCCAGGAATACATGCTCAATTGTCTCCTCCTTTCTGCATATTATACAGTGCGTGCCCCAAGGAACAAAGAAACCCCTGTCAGCCATCCATGGTTTGACAGTCAACGTGCTGGTGTGCAATTTAAAGAAAATGGTCTTAGCACCTGGCGGTATTAGCATTGCCTTCACGCGCTTTAGAACACTGTGCCCGTGAGCTGCGTCATAAAGGGACCGATATAAAGGCACAGGTAGAAGCACGTCGCATAGGTCCTTGTACAGTTTTTTCCGGTTAACGTCGCTCAAGTACTCCAGTGAAAACCGCGCTGACAGAAACCTGCAAGCATCGACAACTTCGCGTAGATAACCATAAACGCCACCATGCACACTTTTAGTTGAGACAACCATGTTTGGCAAATGTTGCCCCAAGCAAAGTTGACAGACAGTTTGTAGGAACGGGTTTTTAACATCCTTCAAGAAAAAAAACCGGTTAACTACCTGTTTCAAAAACAAGTGCAATAAACCAAGTCCTCCCTTTCGGACTCGAAGGAACAAATTGGTTCGACTTGACCTCTCCCAAGTCGATGCCCACACGAACACTGCGAACACCCGATGGATTTTCTGGATGTTTACCCTAGAGCAATGCAAAACTTGCAGAACGTACCAAAGTTTGCAAACTAAAAAAATGTTGGAAATAGTAGCTCTGGTAAAAATAGACCAATTCCAGCCATTCCATTTGTTTACTCTGTCCCGCAGTCTGTCCGTCTCGCCCCTCCAGTACGCTACACTGTCTTTGTAGCACTGGAGAGGAGCGCCCAAATATTTAACCGGCGTCGTAACGAAACTCACGTTTTCTAAGGTATCAGGGGTTTGCGACCACTCTCCGTGCCAGAATCCCAAACACTTGCTCCAGTTTACCGCGCTGCCGCTCACAGCACAGAAGCGTTTAACACATTTGACAGTCTGTGTTATACTGCTATAGTCGGCACAAAACACTGCAATATTATTTGCGTAAGTCAGCAAACGGACTTCGGTCTCATGCAGTTTAAAACCGCGAACACGATCATGCTCAATGACACTCACACAAAAAGGCTCTATGTACAGACAAAACAACAGCGGCGAGAGTGGGCAGCCCTGACGCACCGATCGCTTGACTTGGATGCGTTCCCCCACCGCTTTATTCACAATTAGCCGCGTTGAGCAGTCTCGGTACGCCATGGAAACCCCCTCTCTCATTATTTTACCAAGATTCACATGATCTAGAATGCACAATAAAATTTCATGAGGCACCCTGTCAAACGCTTTCTCTAGATCTATTTGAAGCATTGCCACTCGGGCCCCTATTGCGTCACAACATTCAAGAATGCTCCTCGCTGTGTGTGTGTTAGAGAAGATCGTTCGGCCCTTAATGCCACATGTTTGATGCGGCCCCACAAGCTCTGTAATGACTGTCTGCAACCTCTTGGCTAAAATTTTCATCATTATCTTATAATCTCCATTAGTGAGGCAAATTGGACGGTAAGAAGTTACTCGGCGTAGTGCAACGGGGTCTTCTGATTTCGGAATAAGAACTGTGTGGGACGAAGAGAAGGACGGGGGTAACACTTTGAGCTCAAAGGCTTCATTGTATACGTCGGCTAATACTGGTGATATCACTCCTTTTAAACATTTGTAAAAGCCTGCTGTTAGGCCATCAGGGCCCGGGGACTTCCCCGGATGCATACTTTCAATGGCACTTTTCACCTCATCTTCTGAAATGGGCTCCTCCAATATCTCTTTCGCACTGTCCTCTAGTCTTGGCATCAAGGTTAAGAATTCTTTCTTAAAACGTTCAGCGTCAACTGAACAATCGGTGAACAAGTCACTGTAACGTTCATAAAAAGTGCGCTCGATGTGTTCTGCCGTGTCGCTGACTTCCCCATCGCAGTCAATTTCTACTATCTCATTACGTCGCGCGTGCCACTTTTCTGAGCCTAACGCTCTTTCGGACGGAGCTTCTTTCGTTATCAGCCTCTCAGCCCTTGCCCGCACCATAGCGCCGCGATATCTTTCAATATCGAACTCTTCTATTTTGCGCTTCAAGGCACGAATGTCGTCTATGAACACGCCGGGCATGCCGCATTCTTCAGTCATCAATTTCTGCAAGGTTCTGCGCATGTGTTTTTCTTCTCTTTCTTGTTCTCTACATATAGCGCTCGAGCGTTCTAACGCTTTCATTTTAACTAGCTGCTTGAAGTTCTCCCATTTTTCCCTGCATGTCGTGCTACCCATTGCTTTCATTTCCTGAACTTGCTTCATTACTTCCGCCATGAACGCTAAGCAAGTTCGAATTGAGTTTCCATAGTTGCCACTTAAAGTCTTTTTTCCTATCTTGTGTACTGGCTACTGAAAAGCTGACTAAGCAGTGGTCACTAAATGAAACTGCTGTCACATTCTACTGCTTGCAAAAGGGTATCAAATCAAGGCTTACATATGCCCTATCTAGTCGCGCGTGGCTGGCGGCTTGAAAGTGGGTGCATGGTGTAGCCCTCCCACCACCAAGGCATTCAGCCACGTCCTCCAGGCCATCTAGCCTGATTATTTCACTCAAGGCAGCAGTACTTGCATCCCTGAACGGACGAGTGCTAGTTTTATCACAGGCGGACAGAACGCAGTTAAAATCACCGATAATAATGAGAAGCCTGTCACACTGGGTATACTGCTTCAGCTGTTCAAAAAACGTACGCCTTTCGTCAGCAGCATTTGGCGCGTACAAACAAATTACACGCCATTCTAATGACGAAAACTGAAAGTCGCATACAACAAGCCGGCCAGACGGGCATATAGTCACACTTTCTATTGTGGCTCCGAGACTATGTCGGACGAACAACACACAACCAGACGAAGTCCCCACGGCATGGCTAACTAAGGCGCTGTATCGCGCTAAGAATTGGCGCACCATGCCCCCGGTTTCCTCGTCGCCTTCGACTTTTGTCTCCTGCACTGCTAGAATGTCAAGATCAACATCACTTACTAGTCGGTACAGTTGACATTGTTTCCTCCTTGAGGATAGCCCACGCACGTTTAACGTGCCCACACGCATTGGCTTATTAATTACCGCCATCGTGAGGCTGTGGAAAACCCGGGGGCGTGGTGCTCACCTCGCAACCCTTCCTCGATACCCTGCCGCCGTACAGTCCTCACGGTGGCAAAGGCGGCGTTTCCGCCGTCTTGTGCTCCGTCGGGAGGTTCGGCCGTGGCCGAAAGGGAGGTCGCCGCACGTGAGTCGTCTTAGTGGGCAGCTCGTCCGTTGCGGCAGCACTAGGCCCTCGCTCATTTTTCCCACCGTCGTGGGGCCGCTTCCCAGTCGCGTTGCCGCTCTCACTGTCAATCCCGGTCATCGGTTCTGGCTCCGGCTGGGTCTCTTCTGCTACGCCAGAACTTGTACGACCTTCCCTGCTTGCGTCCACCTTTTCACCACGCCCTTCCATGACTTCGTGCGCAGGCCCGTCTTCGGGCTTACCTGGTGGTTCGAGTGGGGCGTCCCCTTGATTCGCCGGCGCTCCATCTTGGTTAGGCGAGCTGCAAGTCGCACCAGCCGTTTCCTCCGAGTCTACCTCGTCCATGAGGTGGTCCGATGCGTCGTTCGCCTGGACAGGTCCGGTCACGCTAGCGTATGTCCTCGCACACTCTGCATCATCGTGACCAAACCGGCGACAACGACTGCAGCGAGGCACCTTGCAGTCGCGACGTATGTGTCCTGTGCTCTTACAGCGCAGACACAACGGGGCGCGGCCAGGTACAACGACGAGCGTCAACTCACCAGCGATTCTCAGCTGATGCGGGATGTTATCGACCTTGACGTCGGAGTGTAACTTCAGCCCCACGGTGCGCGTCGTCGATCCCTTTTCTGCTAAGCCTTGCGCTCTCCACTTCTCTCGCGTAACTTCTAACACTTTCCCGAAAGGTGCCAGGGCGACACGGACGTCCTCGTCGGACACGCCGTGCAGAAGCCAGTGCAGCTTTACGCGCACTTCCCTGTTACTCGGATCAATAAGTATACACGGGCGATCCTTCACCTTTACGTCAACAGCGGAGAGCAGTTTCCGAGCAGCTTCAGCGCTCGTCATTGTCACAGCCCACACGTGGTTCATTTGATACGCCCCCAACGCCAAAACGTCGGGAAGCGCACCAAGCTTGGCCAAAGTGTCCCGGTAGTCTTCAACACGGTAGGGCCGGGCTCTTGGGTCGCCATGCATAAAAACCGTGTTCGCCACGATGCGTCCGGAAGGCAGATTCGGCAGAATGACCTGATAATCTTCAGCTCCTGAAGCAAAAACCCTGTTACCGCGGCCCGCCTGGGCCGCTATCACCGCTCCTACGGAGCAAGACATCCCGCGTCCGCTGAGCTCGAAAGCCGGAAGTAGGGCTGAGCGCACATGGACACATGCACCACGATGACAGTAAACACCCAATATTAACGAAAGACTGCGCGTTTTTAACGCGTTTGTGCTAGCGCGTTACGACCCGCGTAAGAAGCTGGTGTAAGACGCTGAGGCCTCTCCGCCTTTTACTCTCTCAGCAGTCATGTGATCGTCGGCAAACGCGGTGCGCGTTCCGGCCTGTGTAAGCGGCTGCGTGAGACGTCTTTACACGATGATCGACTGGACGAATTGCACGGAAGATTCACGGTTTACCGATGATTTCCTCCGGAGCTTCGCCCACTCATCATCATTCACCCCGTGGATATGCTGCGATTTTTTTATTATTTTTTTTTCGTTCACGTGCACCACGGGCACGTGCAGAGAGAGGTTTCAAGAGTGGCCCAAGGTCATGGCTCCAATGCGCGTGCTTGTTTCTTCGGACATTTCGTCTGCATCAATGTCCGTGAGACGCCACTTCCCCACACGAGCCCCCATCGCGAGAAGTGTTCTAAGGGAACACTTCTTTGTGGGAATATCCACTGGTGCACTTAGAAGCTGGTCACCCATGAATGCATATAAACTAGATTCAAGTCACACACAAGAAATCGTACAATAAAATTGTTTGTTCGGAACACCTATTAGACTCCAGTCAAATGTTGCGCATTTGCTGCACTATCTTTCGAATTTATTTCCAAATATTTCAGGTAGTCTTAGGAGCTGTACAAATTTTGTCCACTGACGTAGCAGTGCTTGCATAAAATTTTACACCAGAGGTAGTCTCATAACTAAACAGCGTTGCTAACCCAAGATGTCACAGAGGGGACAGTCCATCAAAATTTCTCTTTGTACTCACAATGACACTGTCTAGAGATAACATGTTGAGAGGGCTAAAGTTCAGTAACAGTGAAAAATTCTTTGAGAAGCTTTCTCATTGGAAGGATACAAACACACGCATAACGAAACAGAGTCACACACTGTTCGAGTGGTCGCGCACATTGGACCATGCAGTAATAAATTTACTCTTGTCTTCCCGACAGCTAAGTGAACATTTCTGCACTAGACACAACGTCGTTGCGTATCAAATGCTTAGCGTTTACATGCGCCTGAATTCCTTTCACAGAAGTGCGAACAGAAATATATAGAAGGGCACCTATTTGGGCTGGTTGGTTCATGATTGCAAGAAGACGAAAACAGCGCAGGACACAGGACAAGGACAGAGGACAAGGAAGAGCACAGACAGCGCCCGTGTCTGTGCTCTTCCTTGTCCTGTGTCCTGCGCTGTTTTCGTCTTCTTGCAATCAGAAATATATAGCCTACATTCTTCATACCCCAAAAAGTTTTTGTGGCTTACACACCACCACAGAAAGAATGTGTTTTTCTTGGTATATGAGTAGCATCTGCAACTGCCTGCCACTGCACGGACTCACTCTTCTTATATCTCAGACAGTTTCGGTGAGCTCTGTCGCACCATATCATGGGACCATGAGACGCCTGTGTGTTGAAGACGCGTCTATTATCAGCATCTTGCCAGTGACCATCTGCGTCCCAATCGCACTGCAAGAACTGCGTTGGCATTCGCCGTTTGCTGCTTCCGTTCTGTTTCTTTCTTTCTTTGCACTGTTGTCTAGATTGGGGGTGCTCTTTACGACATGAGGAACATTTGTTGTCTTGCCGTGTTCTCATGCAAATCTGTGCTCTTGATCGCACTTGATCAAGAGCACAGAGCACTCGATCAAGATCGCACTTGATCGCACTTGACGCACTTGATCTTAGTTTCGAGTGACCTTTCAGAATCACATTCGTTCTGTTGCCTTTCACGACAACATGCAGCAGTAGCTGTAACCTTTTCCGATTCTGAGCATGTCTGCTCTGTTGAAGTAATTGGGATGGTAATGAATTCTCTGAGATCCTCATTGATGGTGCCACCTTTTGTGCCTATGACAGGCTACACTAACTCTGGCACATCCGAGATATGCTCCCTTGTTGCAAAAATGCCCTCTCGCGAGGGCAACGTCATCTGAAGGACTACTGTACTTATTTCTGAGCACCATCGGACACAAAACATCTGTGCTAGTTCCCTGACCCTGGGATAGCAAGTCAGTACACTTTCTCCATAGGAAAGGGACTAATAGCTATGCTGTACTCACTGATGATGAAGTCTTGACGTGAGAAGTCCTCAAGATTCCCCATAAAATTCGATTGAATGTTGTGATGTACGGCTTGCGTGTGCTGCACGTGTGAGTCGCACTGCAAGTGGCCCCGTGATAACTGACACCTGGTTTTGCCATTACCTACTCTATTTCCGCGCATTTCCACACACGGTCATGGTTTCATGGTCAGCTATATCTAAAAGGCATCTCCGCGTCCTGAGCTCGTCAAGGCGCAACTTCCTATGTAGAACATCCCGCTCTAACTCAAGTTTGCGGCGCTCTGATTCAATTCTGCAGTTTTCGAGCTCTCGTGCTTGTGCTCTCTCCTCATGTGTATATTCGCCTTGCTGTACAACCCATGCGTTAAGCTCCGCACCTTGCAAGCCAAGCTTCTCGCCCGCTTCAGTGAACTGCGCTATCTCCATCTTCTATGCAGCCGTCATTTACATTCTCCGACTGTACTGCTCCGACCTTCTTAATTAATAAAGTAGAACGTCCTGTCGCGGACGCCATTTAACGTTATAAAGGTTCGGGGAGTAGGCTAAAAGACGCACGTCAGAGACGCCTCCGAGGGGAGCAAGGAAGAGGCAGACGCTGGTAGAGCACACGGATATATATTTCAGCACACAAAAACACGGAGGCAAACGCAATTAAACCGGAGCACACACAAACCAGACAATAATATATACACAATATGTATAGCGTCTGTAGAACAAGAGTTCAAAAGAGTTCAAACGCTCAGAAAGCTCACGCGTTCCGGCTTGCCGACGGTGTAGACACATGGACCGTCGCAGGTTCTTGGGAAAGACGAGGCAGATGGTGGACGAAGGGCCGTCGACTACTCCCAGACGTCTGATGGGCGTGCAGAGGAGGAGACGTGTCGTTCTCAAGGTCCCTTTGTTATTATTTTTTTTCATTCACGCGCACCACGGCCACGTGCAGAGAGGTGTTCGAAGAGCGGCCCAAAGTCACGTCTCCAATACGCCAGCTTGTGCGCCTCTTCGGCCATTTCGTCTGCATGAATGTCCGTGAGACGTCACTTCCTCACACCAGCATTAGCAGATTCAGTGGTGATATTCAAAGCCTGCCAAGCCTCTTCATCTTCAAGATATTGTCACGGTGCAAGAACAGGGATGAAGACGACGACCTCGAGGGGAACAAAGACGACGCAGAAGTGGGGCGCAGGCTTGACGGTCCGCCATTGGAGCTGCACCGGCTAATCTCTCCGTTCTAGAATACACTACCATTAGAAACGTATTCCGGTGCCCGTTTCATTATGGTGGAGGTGCGGGGTACCGCACAAGACGGAACTCCGCAGCGGATTTGTCATCAACCGCTGTACCATGGCCACCGACGACCAGGCCCCTGGATCAAACACGGCGCCGGCATCGGCGCAGTCAGCATCCAAGACGCCACAACACACAGTCGTCCTGACTCACCCCGTGACCCTGGAACTTTTTCGGGCAAGTCCAACGAGAACGTGGAAAAGTGGCTTAGCCTCTACGAACGAGTTGCAGCGCACAACCGATGGGACCCCACGGTGATGCTCGCAAATCTCCTCTTCTATCTCCAGGGGCCAGCACGCATTTGGTTTGACACACACGAAGAAGAGTTGACCGTTGGGACGTATGTAAGCAGAAATTGCGCGATCTCTTTGGCCCGCCCGCCGGTAGCAAGTCCGTTCCCGTGAAAGACCTCTCCTGTCGGGCCCAAACAGCCACAGAGTCGCACGTCGCGTACACCTTGTGTTTTTCTATTAACACAAGGTAATCATCCACAAAGCGATATACTTTCCGAACACATGTGTCAAGGCAAGGATCTAGATCATGTAGGAATGCGTGCACATTCCAGCGGCCGCGGACCGGTTGAGTGTTATATGTGCACGCTTTGGCAGGGGCGGCGCGGTGGGTGAGGGCACTCACGCCGCTTCCCCCGCTACCTTTCATGCCTCGTCCCGGAGCCGAAACCGGTACGCCCCCGCTCGCTCCTTTCTACTCATTTCCCTTTTCCCAAGATTCGGGGAGGTGCCCCCTCTCTCAACCTCGCAAAGGCGCGCCGCTTTCTGGAAGGTCTTAGGTCTATCGTCTGGAGGCGTCGGGATTGACCGGATCCCCTCCGAGTACGCGAGATCGCCGCCCGCCGCCGTCACCACCCCCCAATCCGCCCTTCCGTGAGTGATCTTCCATTCTTGGTCGGAGCGCAAAGCCACACGAAGTGAGCTGAGTCACTATCAGCCCCTTTTCGTCGTGCGCTTTTCTTGCATTGTTGTTTTTGCCCCAGCCGTAAGGAATATTACTCCTGCGCGCCGAGGCACCTGCATATTTTATATCTGTTGTGTTGGTGGCGTCAGAATAACGGAGCACGGGGTAGCTAGTGCTATCAATCGACTTTCCCTGAAAACCAGTCCCGGTCCCGATGGCATCAGCGCCAAATTACTTAAATTAACCTGCCAGCATTCAGCTAACTTGCTTGCATTCATTTTCCAGCGATCTCTTGACTGCGGTCGTATTCCTGATGACTGGAAGTGTGCTAATGTGGTACCCATATTTCAGTCTGGTAACAGCAATCACCCCAACAACTATAGGCCGATTTCACTCACGTCCATTTCATGTAAGTTACTAGAGCACATCATGTACTCCCAGGTCATGGGTCATCTCAACCGCAACAATTTACTTCTTCACACCCAACATGGTTTTCGGGAAAAACTATCATGTCAGACTCAACTTTTCGAACTCGTGACAGACCTGCACACAGCTCTTCATATGTCCATCTGCATCGATGCGATCTTCATAGACCTTTCCAAGGCCTTCGATCGTGTTCCCCATAACCGACTCATGTTAAAAATACAGCACCTCAGTCTCGACCAGAAAACGACGGCGCGGATTCAGGAATTTCTAAACAAGAGGTCTCAGTCAGTTTAACTTAACCACTACTTATCTCACCCGACCCGAGTGACATCTGGGGTGCCACAAGGCAGTGTGCTGGGCCCTCTTCTCTTCTTGGTGTACATTAACGACATTGCATCCAATATACGTTCGTCAATCCGACTTTTTGCGGACGATTGTGTTGTTTACAGGAAAATAACTTGCACAGGCGATGTTTCAGAACTACAAGCTGATCCTTCCAGGTTAAAGGAATGGTGCAGAAATTGGCAGATGGAAATTAACGTCGAAAAAGCCAAGCACTTAATGTTTGCTAATATCACTTCTGCATGCTCTAGCTGTTATAAAATAAACGATTCTGTAATAGAAAAAGTCACGTCCTTTAAGTATCTGGGTGTAATACTCACTTCAGATTTAAGTTGGTCTGCACACATAGAGCATATTACTAATAAGGCTCTCAAGAAACTCGCCCACTTTAAAAGACGCTTGCATTTCACCAATAGGGACACAAGACTGCGCGCTTTCAATTCATTGATTCCGCCATCTTTCAAATACGCTTCAATCATATGGCATCCTCACCAAATAGGTCTTACTAACATGCTCGAAATGGTACGAAATAAAGCCGCTAGGTTTATTTCATCATCCTATTCACGTTGCATAAATGTCTCTTTGCTTAAAGCAGAGCTTAGCCTTCCCACACTTGTCATGCGCAGGCGACATACTCGACTATCGTTCTTCCACTCACTTTATCATAGCAACTCATCCTTCGCCCAGTCTCATATCTTTCCACCCCCTCATACATCAACCCGCCTTGATCATGCGCACAAAGTGGCCCCCATTTTCGCCTGGACCAAGAAGTTTCAGAACTCGCCATTATCATTATGCATAATCGAGTGGAACTCCCTTCCACCTAATATCGCCGAAATAACAGATCCTTCCATATTTCATTCGATGCTGGGGAGCTATTTGCATAGCGAGTAACATTGCCAACCTGGGTATAATTGTTTTCGTTACATTTACGTGTTTTTGTTCCTCTTTCGCGATATATATCCAATGTATCTGACGTAATTTTCACAAGTGTTTTCATCATTATTTCAAAAAAAAAGAAAGCTTTGTACTCATCAATATGTATATGACTGATGTTGGTGAATGTCAGTGACTGGATGCTGTGATTCTATTTTTCGCCGTTTCCTTTTTCTTGTTTTCTTTTGGTACTTTGTTTTCAATTTTTGTTGCTTCAAATGTATGTATTGACTTCAATCCCCCTATGTAATGCCCAATTGGGTCTTTAGGGTATTGAAATAAATAAAAATAAATAAATAAATAAATAAATAAACACCTTCGTTTAAAAGGCTTGTCTCTGTCTCCCTGGCCTGAACCGGCCGTGGTTGCGATCTAACGCGAACCGCGGGATAGGGGCCACAGCTCTAATTGTTTGGGCTGCTGCGTTCGTGTTTCCGAGGGTCTGCCACTCCGCTAGGACCCATGGCAACAGTATAAAGGTTAAGAAAAACCTCCATAATCCCTATCGACAAAGCTTAGGAAAATGTTACTGAGGTCCGGCGCTATGCGCGACCCAATGGAGACACCATTTTTTGTACAAGAGCATTATTTTCCCAGCCGATCATAGCAGCCGACAAATAGAAGGCTAGCAATTCTAAAAACTTTCGAGAGACAAGTGACACCTTGAAACGAAGTCAACTTCGTTATTCTGCTCAACAATTCATCTCTTGACGCTCATAAGTAACTGCGCTGTAGGCATGGAATAAAACAGTTCAGCCACATCAATAGTGAGTAATAGCTAAGCGGCTCGGCGGGCCAGCGGGCCCAGCGAACAAGCGGTGACGCCAACTGCGCATGCGCGGCACGCTGGAGCAGCCAGCGCATTTACGGAGCGAGCCGCTCGCCCGCTCATTTCGTCTCTTCAGCGGAGCGTATGCAGCGGGCCAGCGCGGCCAGCGTGCGAGCGTTTTGCAAGACGGCACCCGCCTACACAAGCGGCGACGGCATGTTGTCATGTCATGTAGGAAAAGCGAAGATGTGTTTGCACATAACACCTGTGGTGTAATGAAAACTGCTCTTTGAAATGTCCTTTTCGCAGTAATTTAAATTTTATTCGGCAGGTAAAACCCCTGCTCCATCGACAGTAACTCCAACATTGTTCAACAGGTGGCGCAGCAATACGTTCCGCTGAAACAAGCAGGGTGTCGCTCAGCTATTACTCTCCCTTTTGTCATGCACTCCGTTGCCCCTCCGCTTATTCGCTGGACCCGCTGGCCCGCTGAGACGCTTAGCTATTACTCTTTAATGCTAAACGCGTCAAACGCTCCCGGATTGCTGCGCCTTAAGTAATCCGCAAAAGCGTCCGAGTTCTGTAAGAGGAAAGGGTCTTGAAACGTTCACCCCTGCAAGTGTCTCTGTAAAAAAGCAGAAACCACATTCTGGCACGTTATAGTCCTGGACAGTACGTCTGGCATGTGCGTTTTTGCGGTAAAAAGAAATTTCAGAAAGCATTCCTTCACACTCTACTCCTTTAGCCACTTTCTCTAGGCCCTTCTCCCTTAACAAAGTCACAGCTTTCTCCTTAATACGTCCCGGCTTTTCTTTCGCTGGCTTGAAGTTTTTACAATGGTGGTACGAGCTTTTTCGCCAAACAAGCCTTCCTTCATAATCGCAAAGCAAGCGTGCTTGTCCGATACAAAGATTATCAGCTTATTACTCACAAGAAAGTTCACTACTTTACCGAGCTAGCGATTCTTCATACCTTGAGTCCTTTCTAAGATGTGGACATACACTGTCAAGCCCCTCTGTATTCCTTGCTCCGAAGCCAGGCGACAAAAAGTCCGGCAGCAGGCTAGTCCGACCTTTGTCTTGAGACCAAACTTGGGACCGCGACTTAAGGAAGTAAGGCTGACAAACTATCTCACATAGGCAAGCAATGTGGCTGTGAACCTCTTTTTTTTTTACCCTAAGGGCCCGTTGGGCATTACATAGGGGGGGGGGGGGGGGGGGGGATAATTGTAGAACAATGCACAAAAAAACCTCATGCATAAAACAAAATATAGCGGCACTTATATCATGTGTATAATCTTGCGTAATGAATTGCATAATGAAACGCATGTGCAAACAAACACAAAGTCGGGAGTATACAAATAAAGTGTAGAGAAAGCTGCTAACATATAACTACTATTAACTATTAAAACAATTCACCCAGTAGTAAACAAAAAGAAGAAATATACATACAGAATGCACTGGCAATGAAACTTATGTATGCAATACATAAAAAAATGTGGGGAAAACGAGCAGAAGACAAAGTATGTGCCGGAACAAATATAGGGATTTGGACACATATATGCACATATATACAGCATAGCGTGAGATGATTTCTTTGATGGACAGGAATACCATGTAATAAGTTAAAATGTATAAATATCTCAGATAGTGTTGCGCTTATCCTAATTGATTTTGCTGGGCAATAAGAAGTGTTTTAGTGCTTCTGAAAATTTTTCAGCATTTACTTCTTCGGCTATTGATCTGGGCAGGTGATTCCTTGAGTTTGATGGTAGCGCACGCAGGACACGGACAAAAGGAAGATACACTTGACACACCACAGCGCTAACTTTCAACAATTCCACTCTTCGATTGCCAGATGAAGAAAAGAAAAACGAAGTAACTCAGTACGGGCAAATGGCTGACGAATTTTAAAGGAGTGGTCCAAGCGTGGAAACATCATATTGGGCGCCGTTAATAATGAGGTAGTATAGGGTGTAGGGTTGTGGTATAATTTATGAAAGAATACTAAGGCGTGACACTTTCCGTCTGCTATGTAGTGTTGCAAGCTCAGGGCTGTCTTTAATTTTAGTTACACTAGAGTAGGGAGAGTAATCTGAGACGTTGAACCTAGCAGCTTTATTTTGTAGTGATTCTAGCCTTTTGGTCAAGTATGCTTGATGAGCACTCCAAATAATTGAACAGTATTCAAGTTCGGATCGGACTATTGCGTTATATGCAAGGAGATTTGTATGTTTATTAGCTTGGCGAAGAGTCCGTCGGAGGAAACCAAGAGTTCGACTAGATTTACTGAATAAGTGGTCAATGTGCGTGTTCCAGGTCAAATTGGAAGTTAAGTAAACACCTAAGTATTTAAATGAATCGACTGAGTCTATTACCTCGTTATTTATTGTATAGGTGTGGGGCAATAAATTATTACTATTCGTAAACCGCATTATTTTTGTTTTCTGAGTGTTAATATTCATCTGCCAGTTATGGCACCACTCAACCAATTTCCGCAAGTCCTCATCTAATCCTTCACAGCCATTATGGTCAGTAACAGCACGATAAATAACGCAATCGTCTGCAAATAGACGAATTTTTGTATTTACACCAACGTGAATATCGTTAATAAAAATTAAGAACAATGTTGGCCCTAATACTGAACCCTGGGGTACACCGGACGCAACAGGCTTAAAGGCAGACACAACGCTTTCAATCAACACCGCTTGGCGCCTATCACGTAGGTACTGTTCAACCCAGTCAATGACCTGGTTGTCTATTTCAAAAA
>JABSTT010001685.1:0-47300 GCA_013339685.2 Hyalomma asiaticum
TTCTCATTCTATGTATCAAACGTTTGTGTCCCACCCTGTCAAAGGCCTTTTCAAAGTCGATGGAGATTGCGTCAGCCTGTGTTAGTTCTTGACAAGTGCACGCTCATTCATCACCATGGGGGTTGGCGTGTTCGTGAAATTGTGGAAGCATTCAATATTCATAAATAAAACGAACTGTGCATTAGCCACCCCTCTGTCTGATTATCAGAAAAGGATATAACTTTGTCACACAATTCGCATACTGATTAGGTATTGTTGGCCATAGTGTCATCGTTGAGGCAAATACTGTGCATGTGTTGAAAAAAATCTAGATGATCCCTCCGTCATAGGGATCGGTATAACACGAAAGTGAAACTTGTCCTCGCACACGAGCGACAACCTGGCGAATGGAGGGGCTGGAGATGCGTTGGGTACACTGGACATTTGAAACCTTTGCATGCGCACATCAGGGGCACCTCGACACTGTAAAAGGATACGCGACGGTTGCACACAAGCGAAAGCTCTCGAACGACTCACATTTCTCCGGATACACTGTATTGAAAGCGCCCTGCGCACACTTGCCAGATATGAGGAGCATTCGCGAACGGTGAAACCTTGCAAGCGAAACCGAAGTGTTTGGCAGCGGAACGTTTTGCGAACGCACACTTCGCTGTGCGAAAGTCGCATCATTTGCTCGTCGACGGCTGTCTTTGCGTTCCGGGAGTAAAGCGCGTCACAAAGCAAATGTTAGTTTTACCTTTGTTTTTGACGCAGATTTTTTGTTGTTTAAGAAATTTTTAAGTGGTTTATTTGCTTCTTTTTTCCCGACGATTCATGATTGTTCGTATGCGATAGTTTTCTTATCGTTTACAAAACATGAGATTCTGAAATGTGGTGCGCAAGGTTCTGGCTTCTCGCCTTCTGTGGCATTGCTGCTTGTGTATTGCCGGGCACGTGGGCAAGATGCGGTGATTCTGGCGGTCACGTGGAGGTTTGTTTTCAGAAGGTCCTATCATGACAAAGATTATGTTTGGCGGCTGTGTGCATAAATTCGATGTTGTTTCAATAAATGTCAGTAAAGGGAAACATCATATTGGCGCCGTTAATAATGAGGTAGTATAGGGTGTAGGGTTGTGGTATAATTTATGAAAGAATACTAAGGCGTGACACTTTCCGTCTGCTATGTAGTGTTGCAAGCTCAGGGCTGTCTTTAATTTTAGTTACACTAGAGTAGGGAGAGTAATCTGAGACGTTGAACTAGCAGCTTTATTTTGTAGTGATTCTAGCTTTTGGTCAAGTATGCTTGATGAGCACTCCAAATAATTGAACAGTATTCAAGTTCGGATCGGACTATTGCGTTATATGCAAGGAGATTTGTATGTTTATTAGCTTGGCGAAGAGTCCGTCGGAGGAAACCAAGAGTTCGACTAGATTTACTGAATAAGTGGTCAATGTGCGTGTTCCAGGTCAAATTGGAAGTTAAGTAAACACCTAAGTATTTAAATGAATCGACTGAGTCTATTACCTCGTTATTTATTGTATAGGTGTGGGGCAATAAATTATTACTATTCGTAAACCGCATTATTTTTGTTTTCTGAGTGTTAATATTCATCTGCCAGTTATGGCACCACTCAACCAATTTCCGCAAGTCCTCATCTAATCCTTCACAGCCATTATGGTCAGTAACAGCACGATAAATAACGCAATCGTCTGCAAATAGACGAATTTTTGTATTTACACCAACGTGAATATCGTTAATAAAAATTAAGAACAATGTTGGCCCTAATACTGAACCCTGGGGTACACCGGACGCAACAGGCTTAAAGGCAGACACAACGCTTTCAATCAACACCGCTTGGCGCCTATCACGTAGGTACTGTTCAACCCAGTCAATGACTGGTTGTCTATTTCAAAAATTCTCATTCTATGTATCAAACGTTTGTGTCCCACCCTGTCAAAGGCCTTTTCAAAGTCGATGGAGATTGCGTCAGCCTGTGTTAGTTCTTGACAAGTGCACGCTCATTCATCACCATGGGGGTTGGCGTGTTCGTGAAATTGTGGAAGCATTCAATATTCATAAATAAAACGAACTGTGCATTAGCCACCCCTCTGTCTGATTATCAGAAAAGGATATAACTTTGTCACACAATTCGCATACTGATTAGGTATTGTTGGCCATAGTGTCATCGTTGAGGCAAATACTGTGCATGTGTTGAAAAAATCTAGATGATCCCTCCGTCATAGGGATCGGTATAACACGAAAGTGAAACTTGTCCTCGCACACGAGCGACAACCTGGCGAATGGAGGGGCTGGAGATGCGTTGGGTACACTGGACATTTGAAACCTTTGCATGCGCACATCAGGGGCACCTCGACACTGTAAAAGGATACGCGACGGTTGCACACAAGCGAAAGCTCTCGAACGACTCACATTTCTCCGGATACACTGTATTGAAAGCGCCCTGCGCACACTTGCCAGATATGAGGAGCATTCGCGAACGGTGAAACCTTGCAAGCGAAACCGAAGTGTTTGGCAGCGGAACGTTTTGCGAACGCACACTTCGCTGTGCGAAAGTCGCATCATTTGCTCGTCGACGGCTGTCTTTGCGTTCCGGGAGTAAAGCGCGTCACAAAGCAAATGTTTAGTTTTACCTTTGTTTTTGACGCAGATTTTTTGTTGCTTAAGAAATTTTTTAGTGGTTTATTTGTTTCTTTTTTTTCCGACGATTCATGATTGTTGGTATGCGATAGCTTTATTATCGTTTACAAAACATGAGATTCTGAAATGTGGTGCGCAAGGTTCTGGCTTCTCGCCTTCTGTGGCATTGCTGCTTGTGTATTGCCGGGCACGTGGGCAAGATGCGGTGATTCTGGCGGTGACGTGGAGGTTTGTTGTCAGAAGGTCCTATCATGACAAAGATTATGTTTGGCGGCTGTGCGCATAAATTCGATGTTGTTTCAATAAATGTCAGTAAAAAGTGAGCGCCACTCCTGTGTGTTGCCTCTTCTTTGTGTGTCGTATTTTTAGCGCTCCATATTTTCCTCCTTGAAGCATGAACCAACTCGCCCAAAGACATGTTCTGCTCAATCCAGTAAAAAGGCACATTTCTACTTTGGACAACTACCTGCCTTTTATGTAATAAACCAGAGGATATACAACATGCTTTTGTAGATTGCTGGGATGCAGTATTTTTCTGAGATGTGCTTTAGCGCACTTTAAAGAAAGAATTTCCGCTAGATGCTTTTCGCATAAAGTTTTTACCAGTAGAAGAATAATATGATATGATCATGGTCGTGGGTCTTTAGTCTTTCTGGAAAACGTGAATGTAGGTGCGGAATGCAGATGTTCATGTAAAATCCTCGCGGGAAACCTTCATTGAGAGCATTGGGCAAATTAGGGAGATTTATAGAGCCCAGCCTGAACCACCGCACTGGGTTACTATCCTTGATATTTTGAAAGATATGGAAAAGCTTTAGAGATGGTCGCACCAGTGCGTAAATAATGTGTGAGTGTGCGAATTTTGTTTTTTCTCTACTTTGTTGAACAAGGCAATAAAATTGTGCTGTGCGATGTCAGTGCACGTTAAGGAACCCCAGGTGGTCGAAATTTCCGGATACCTCCACTAGGGTGTCTCTCATAATCAGAGCTCGTTTTGGGACGTTAAACCCGACAAATCAATCAACAACGCAATAAAGAAAAAAATTGGCTACGTATCTCCATGCTTAGCTGCAAATGTCGTCGAAAGACGATAGTCTTCTACCGGCCGTACTACATGAGTCCCGAAGAAGTCGAGAGTTGGACGGGAACCCGTCTGGTCAGGAGCATACATGAATACAATTAAAATCAGACACTGACCACGATAAAAGCAAATAATAAAAGCAAGACATTTCGGCTCCCGTGCGGGAGCCGAAACGTCTTGCTTTTATTTGCTTTTATCGTGGTCAGTGTCTGATTTTAATTGTATTCATACATGAGTCCCGGTTCATCTCCGGTTGTGGCACGAGCTTCGGGCGTCTGTTCAGCCGCCAGTACGCTCGCTTAGCCTCTCGGTCAGTGACAATTCGCGGATCGCGCACCTCGTCTGTTTCCTGTTGCCTCCGGGCGCGCCTCGATTCACGAACTTTCGCTAGCCGCTGGGCTCGTTGCTCTGACGTTTCCTGGGCACGCTTGAGACGACGGGCATCGGCACGCCGGCGCTTCTCCGGTGCAATCTGCTCGTAGGTCTTTTCCCTGCGTTGCCTGGGCATGTCTTGTAGAGTGTGTTCTATATCATCAAACGGCCATTTATGTTTTGCCTTGCCTCAGACAGCGCCCCGTCTATGTTGAATCGGCCGCATGTGGCTGGCATTGATGAAATGGAGGCAGCGCTGCGTGAGATATGGACGCCATCTGGCCATCATATCGGGAAACGCAAGAAGCTTGCTGCATAGTACGCAGAGCTACTGGTAGGTGGCAGCACCGTGTCGTTTTACCGAAGCGTTGGAAACGTCCGCTCTTTCGGTCATGGCGTCGCATTGTCAACGCAGCGTAAAACACTGCTGTCTTTAGAATTACATATCTATGCATTTTCTCAAATAAAGGAATACACTGCCCAATACTCACGTATTGATGTTGTGCCTCAGATATGCGTAATATTCGCTTTTTGATTGACAATCGTTTCTGCGTATGAACGTAGAAACCAGATCAAGATGGGCGGTCGTTGAGGAAGGGGTTAAACTTTCGCCATTCTACTGAATCGGGTGAGACAGAAAAGCAGGACAGACACACAGACACACTACGATTTCTGCGTTGAAGTATCCCAAGAAAGACAATCGTCTTTAAAAATATGTGGGTGGCGTGGTCGGTAGCGCTCCCAGGTCCCACTGCCGCAACCTGGCTGGTTCTGGTATCGAATCGCAGCGGGTGGTACTTTTTAAATCTTAAATGCGTGGTTATTTTACAGCGTAAGCTGTTATGAGATCACAACAACGGCGCCGTAGTTGTCCGCCGCCGCCGCTGCCGCCGCCCGTGTCCGTAACCAATATCGCTCCTCGTGAAGAACAGGAAAGCGGCTCCCGTCTATTGGCGGTGATTTCCTCCGCATAGCCTTCGAAATGTGTTTTTACGAAGCGCTGCCCCGTGAAGCAGTTTTGTCGTATCGTTCCATGCGTCACGCGGCAGGCGACGTGCGCAGCCCCGACACCAACCTGACATGGCTCTTCGATATACCTGATGGCGCCTCCTCGCAAGATGCGGATCGCTACTGAAGAAGTGAATCGCATAGTTACGCGTGCGGCTGGAGCAGGGCAACGTCGGGCACAGCAGACGGCTGTGCAGAGAGAAGCCCAAACCGCAGAGTTATGGCGCAGGGGATACCCACTGCCTGTACTTGCACTAGTTTCCCCAAGCGTTTACCATGGCCTCTAGGAAGGTCGCTCCTTGAGCTTACGCTGTCACTGTCCTGCGATTTCGCGCAGGCCTGGCTCTGTTTTTTGAGACATCTACTTCCGTTACGAAGTACGTCACAGATTTCTTGGTGGACTACGGCATAAAACACTTTCGTGTTAAAACCATGTTTGAGTGCACCTAGTTTCCGTGTATACGTGCCTTTTCAATGAAACACTAGTTGCGAGTCAGCACCCGAGATGTGTCCTTTCTTGCCTCGTCGTTTTGCGCTGTTTTATCATGAAGAACGTGAGCAAACTCTTTCCTGATTCGTATTTTGCGCTTGTTCTATACCCCCACCACGGCGGTCTACTGGCTATGGTAATCGGTTGCGGATACGAGGGTCGCGGGATCGAATCCCGGCCGCGGTGGCTGCATTTCGATGGAGGCGAAATTTTGAGGCCCGTGTACTGTGCGATATCAGTGCGCGTTAAAGAACCTCAGTGGTCAAAATTTCCGGAGCTTTCCACTACGGCGTCTCTCATATCACAGCTGGTTTTGGGACGTAAAACCTCATAAACCAATGCATCCATGTTCTACGAAATTTTCGTTCCGTTCAGTACCTTTGCGTCTTCTAAGTCTCGTGTTTTTCTGCGTGGCGACTGCGGCGTCGCTCTTGCTCTGCCATCTCTCTGCCGGAGTTTCTGTTCTTTCGCGTCTTTCTTCAAGCACTTTCTTTCGTTGGCGGGCATTCTGCTTCCTGTCTACCTTTTCTTCGGCTCTGTGTTGAGGTTTTCCTGATTTCGCAGATGTCGTTTCCTATACCCCCTGCGCTCTTTCTTTCGACGGCCGGGGACCCTGCGATGCCATTGGCTGATTGGAAATTCACTTCTCAGGCGTACGCGGATGCTGGCGGGGAGGACGCCAGGAAGTCTGAGAGGCGTAAAGCCTTGTTGCTTAACGCCTCGGGTTACGCCGGGCTTAAGCTATACGAGACACTGAGCTCCGCCAACTCGTCAGCGACGCCGTCATCTACGGATGTCTTCCAAGACGCTCTCGCCTTATTCAATGCACATTTCGGAGACGCGTCCTGCGATTATGTCGCGCGTCTCAAGTTTCAAGAACTCCGTAAGCTTCCCGGCGAGCCTGTCGCAGATGTTATTGCTAATCTCCAGGCACTCGCCGCTTCGTGCAGCTTGGGCGCACTCGAAGATGACACGATCAGGCATCAGCTCTTCATTGGTGCTCCCCCCCCCCCCCCCCCGAATTTTGATGGGGGGAGGCTTTTCCCGAGTAGGGCTCCCGCCAGGCCTCTGTGCAAAGAAACTTTCACCGCAAATCGAGCGCTTTTGCCGTATTTAAAAAGTTCACAGCATATCCACGGAGTGAATGATGATGAGTGGGCGAAGCTCCGGAGGTTCATCGTAGATCTTGCCGAGTTCCGTTTTAATTTAGTTAAGGGGCACGCTACGAATCCTTATGGTTCAACTACGCACAAGTGAAATCTCCCACCGGCACTTCTTTGCAAGTCAAGATCCAGGGCCTATATATATATATATATATATATATATATATATATATATATATATATATATATATATATATATATATATATATACGAAGAAAAAGTCAGACGTGGTGAAGAAGCAGTATATTTTTGACGTTTCGGCCGCGGGACCGGCCTTCGTCGGACCGGCCTTCGTCGTTTTTCCGACGAAGGCCGGTCCCGCGGCCGAAACGTCAAAAATATACTCAAAAGGACAGAAATATACTGCTTCTTCACCACGTCTGACTTTTTCTTCGTATTCGCAACCAAGCCCAGGGAACCTTTCTTCAGTCTATATATATATATATATATATATATACTGTAAATATACTGTGCAAAAACCAACGTGTGTCGTACTCCCTTTTGTTCCTTATATATATATATATATATATATATATATATATATATATATATATATATATATATATATATATATATATATATATAGGCGCGTGCATCGAAGTAGTAGCGCGTTCCTAGTGGGTAACGCGCTGCAACGACGGCCAGACCCAAACCTTAAGGAGCTTCGCCCCTAAAACGCCAGATACGCCAGCAAAGTTTCTTTGCACTTCTGGGATGACGCACACAACATGCGGAAAGCAATTCCACAGAAAAAAGATAACTCTGAAGTACGAACTCGACATACAGAATAGCAGTCACAGTATCAGCAGTTGCGACTGCTTTCGCTAAATTCCCAAAGTGTTGTCAACAAAATAGAAAAACTGCATGATACCTTGCTGGTATACGATCCTCATGTGTGCGTTATATGTCAAACTTGGTTGCATGACGGGGTGCGTGATGATGAAATTGTTTCACCGAACCATCAATTGTTTAGAAAAGATAGGTGTTCCCGAGGTGGTGGTGTTGCAGTTATTGCAAAAAATAGTGTTGATGTAAGAGCACTAGATTAGATCGACAACCATGAAAGTTTATTTTTGAGTGTCACTGTTCGAAGTGTGCAATTCGTATTATGTTGTGTGTATCGTGCCCCAAACGCTGATGATCAGTACATGCAGAAATTATATGATCACGTTTTGATGTTTAAAGGAAAAAACCTAATAATTACTGGTGATTTTAATCTCCCACAAATAGATTAGTATCATTGGAGGTATGGACACAGCCTGTCCTCTGACTTACTCATTGATATCATGCTAAACATGAATCTCCAGCAAGTTGTACAAGCACCTACCCCTGGTGGGAATATTCTCGACCTCTTATTTCTTAGTGACGTTTTCAGTGAAGGAATTGTTGAGATTGAAAATGGCATTTCTGATCATCAGTTGATTTCCTTCGCGGTATCAATGGGTGTGAGTAATGTCCGGCTACCCCGTGGAAAAACGGAAGTTACACGCCGGAGTTGGCTTAAAGGCCAACTCCGGCGATTTTTTCATGTCAACGGGTGCTGATGAAATTCACTGGGTACGTTACTCTGCGTACTTACATCATGCCCTGAGAAAATGAGGCTCGAGAGTTGCACATATTCCTTACAAATGAATTTAATTAATTGACTCGAACGCCCTACCTTACCACCCCTTCAGTTACAGGCCACATTGGGTATGACGCTACAAGTGTCCAACGCGGAGAATGCCGGGATAGTGCAGACGACGCCAGCCCGGCAGCGACGAGAACGCGGACAAGAGCACGATTGTGCGCTAGAGCCAGGCGTTATGGCCGGTTCCCACTAGCGGCAAAAACGCGCGCGGCGAGCGCTTCCGCGGCACGCACGCGTCAAGTCCCCACTCGCGTTTTGCGGCAAGCGGCGACGAGGCAGCCAAGAACGACCTTGTGTTGTTCCATTCGAAAGGTCTCGCGAAACGTGAGCTCTAATCAGACGATTTCGTCTTTCGTCGACCATGCATGTCTTTCTAGCGCTACTGCTGGTCACGCTATCAAAAAACTGCTCCTGCGAGGATACTTCTTGCCCGGCGTCTCGGTACGGGTAGGCTTAAAGAAAACTGTATATAGGTCTGGGCATGGCCTCTGAGATTTTACGACGGCCATGTAACTTTCAAATCTCAGAGGCTGTGCGTTATGGTTCGACGCTTGACGGATAGATGGCGCTACGCGTCCGCACCACATATTGAGCAATGGCGGTCTAGGGCGTTGGCGATGAGCGGATGTGGTTTTTCGGTCTCCGGAACGACAGCGGCAGATAAGTTTTTCTTGCATGCATTGAGCTTGCTTTTCTAGTATAGGTCATTAGCATAAACTATATTTGTGGTTATTAGTTAGTACAGTTTTTTTGGGGGGGTCAGTAACTTGATTTTTGGGTTTTTTTGCTTTCCTTCTTTTTTCTTCCTCCACGTGGCTGAGGTGCATGTACACCCACCACGAGTGTTTTGAAGTGTGGGCTATCCATTCAGTTTTTGGGTACGTATTGTCTTAGGGAAGTGTTTGTACTTGGGGAAGTGTTTGTAGTACCGAGGTTATTAGTTGGTACGGTTTTTTGGAGGGGTCAGTAACTTGTTTTTTGGGTTTTTTTTGCTTTCCTTTTTCTTCTTCCACGTGGCTGAGGTGCACGTACACCCACCACGAGCGTTTTGAAGTGTGGGCTAACCATTGAGTTTTTGGGTACGTATTGTCTTAGGAAAGTATTTGTAATACCGAGGGAAGTGTTTGTACTTAGGCAACTGTTTGTAGTACCGAGGTTATTAGTTGGTACGGTTTTTTTTTTGGAGGGGTCAGTAACTTGTTTGTTGGGGTTTTTTTGCTTTCCTTTTTCTGCCTCCACGTGGCTGAGGTGCACGAGCACCCACCACGAGTGTTTTGAAGTGTCGGCTATCCATTGAGCTTTTGGATACGGATTGTCTTAGGGAAGTGTTTGTAGTACCGAGGGCCTTTGTTCATTAGATAGTGTAACCCTTTTGCTAGGAGCGGTCATGGTCAAAAAGACCGCAAAGTGTTCAGGGTGCGGGGCAGCTGTGAAAATGGAAGTTTGTGCGGAAGAGAAGGCAGAAGCTGATGCAAAATGTAGACAGTGTGAGATCGAGGAAAAAATGGAAAAAATGATGGCTGCTCAGAGCGGACTTATGGACAGAATCGCTGAGCTTGAAAATGCGTTGGCAAAAGAGCGTGAGAAAACGCAGGCCATGGGGGAGAGGCTTAGGTTAGCAGAGGAGGGGCTAGCCATGGTAGTTAAGGCGAACAAAGAAGCAGGCAACAGCGAGAACAGTGCGGCGCCGACCTCCAGCGCGGGGGGGCAGCAAGAACAGGGTGTGAAAAACGCAGGTGCAAAGAGCGCGGGGCACAGCTTTCAGGAAGTAGCTTTGCGGGAGGGAGTAGATAATGCAGCAGCTGCGACTCAGGCTAAACACCCAGACAGTAGCCAGGTTCAGGTGACTCCAGCTGGAAAACCTCAGCGGGTTATTATAGCTGGCGATTCCAATTTAGTTCGATGCGCCGAGGCACTCAAAGAGAGGGTGAAAGGCGACAAACGAGTATTGGTAGGGACGTTCCCAGGACATAGGCTGGGTTCAGTCATGAGGCAAGCAAGAGAAAAGCTCAGGTCTGGGGCTCACGGACGCAACCTCGTGATGATTGCGGCAGGGCTAAACGACGTCCTCAACAAAGAATCGTCAGGATTAGCGACGACCTTGGCAAAAGGCGTCGATGACATGCGCGCCATCTCCCCCCAGGTGCAGATAGTAGTGTGCACAGTACCGGAAATACCAGTGCGTGACGGCAACCTCCAAAGAGCGGTTGTCGATGCAAACAAAGAGATATGGCGTACGAGTCGAGAGAAGGGTTTCGAAGTAGTGGAAATAAACAGGGAGGTGCATAGGTGGGGGGGTTTCCAAAGAGACAGAATTCACTTCGATAGGAGGCTTGGTCATGAGGTAGGTTGGCGGCTTGCACGACGTGCAGTAGCTTTTTTGGGGGGTACGCGGGCCCTTCGGAGTCCGGGGTAGCAAGGAACAAAGGAAACAACCAGGGGGATTTTCCGGCAGGCAGCACTGAGAAATGGCAGAAAAGAGGTAAAAGGAAGAAAAGAGCGAAGGCACGTGTAGCAATTAGTTACATAAACATGCAGGGTGGCAGAAAAAAGGCAAAATGGTTAGAGATTGAGGAACAGTTAAACAAAGAAAAGATAGGCGTTTATGCGGTTACAGAAACACACCTTAGAGACCTGGAAGAGCCACCACATATTGACAATTATGTTTGGGAAGGGTGCAACAGGATCATATCAGAAAGAAAAGGTGGGGGTGTTGGAATGCTTATTCATAGCGGAGCCAAATGGGAGAGAGTAAAACAAACGTGTTCAGAGCACCTCTGGGTTTCGGGCACGGTAGGTGGAAAGAAAACGTGGCTAGGTGTAGCTTACATGTGGACGGGAAATAACTGTAAGGAAAAGAATCTGGAGATAAAGCATTGCATAAACACCGATATTAAAGAATTTGGTCATGGGGCTGAAATCATCCTCCTAGGGGATATGAATGCCCACATCCATGACCTTGACGGATATACAGACACCAATGGGAGGTTATTGCTCGATCTTTGCGAGCACCATAGTCTCGTGATAGTTAACACAGGGCCCAAGTGTGGTGGACAGATCACGTGGGAGGTCAGAAACAGACAATCGAACATTGATTATTGTCTAATGACGGAAGGAATCTATGAAAAACTGAGAGAAATGAGAATAGACGAGGACGGGATGAACAGCTTGGGTAGTGATCATAAACGCATAACGTTACAACTGGGATATAAAACTGAAAATAATAACGTAGAGTCGAAGTTTGGCAGGTCGTACTTAAATGACAAACAAATAAAAAATATAGCCGCAAGAGTAGAGGAAGAAGTAGGCAAAATACGAGGCAAGGACTGGGGGTATAATGAGCTAGTTCATGCAATGACGAAAGAAATAAGTAAAGAGAAGAAAACTGTTTGCTGGAAAGGAAAGAGAACGCCAAAAAGATGGTGGAACAAGGAAATCCGGGAAGCGATCGAAAATCGACGTAAAGCATCAAGGGAGCACAGGCAGGCAAAAAGGGAGAAGCGGCCGCAAGTCGAAGTCACGGAAAGATGGGAAATATATTTAGAGAAAAAATCTATTGTACAGAAATTGGTCGAGGCAAAAATTAAAGGTGAAAGCGAACGCTGGGTTACAGAAATTCATGACAAAAAGAAGGACGCGCCTAGGATATTTTGGAACCACATAAAAGCGCTAGGTAAAAAGTCTGCCACATTGCAACAACATATTGTTGATGAAAGAGGAAATCAATTGGAAGGGTACGAAGCGTTGGGTTACATCCAGAAGGTAACAGCCGATTCGTTTAAAAAGATCGTCCAAGAGATTCCCCCAGTGGATAAAACCATGACGGAGAGCGAAACTAAGGAAGAGCTAGAACTTGAGAATTTCAACTGGAAAAAGGCCGAAGGAAAAATTCCAAAGCGCACTGCTATGGGTTTAGATGGGGTCCCCGTTAGCCTCATTAACGAATTAGGACAGAACACTAAAGAAGCGCTATTGAAAGCCGTAGAAAAATGCTTACAGGAGAGGCAAATACCGGACAGTTGGCGAAAAAGCAGAATGAACTTAATCTATAAAGGCAAGGGGGAAAAGAATAACATTCGCTCGTATAGACCGCTAACCATTACATCGGTACTATACAGGATGGCTATGCAAGCAGTAAAATTAAAAATAGAAGCCTGGGCAGAACGTAACAATATTTTGGGAGAACTTCAGAATGGATTTCGAGTAGACAGGCGTTTAGACGATAACCTATTTGTTCTTACTCAGTGTATAGAAATATCTAAAATAGAAAGGAGGCCGTTGTATGTGGCTTTTCTAGACATCACTGGGGCGTATGACAATGTTAATCAGGAAATATTGTGGGAAATTTTGGAAGGAATGGGCATAGGCGACGATTGTGTACAGCTTTTGAGGGAAATATATCGAGAAAATACAGTTTGCATAGAATGGGAAGGAATAAGTAGCAGAGAGAACGTTGATATTAGCAAGGGGCTGAGACAGGGATGTCCTTTGTCGCCGCTGTTATTCATGCTGTACATGGTTAGAATGGAAAAAGCGCTAGGAGATAGCCACATTGGTTTTAATCTGTCACACAAACAGGGCGGCGTGATGATTGAGCAGATGCTTCCGGGTTTATTTTATGCTGATGATATTGTCTTATTCGCAAACAGTCGAGATGATATACAACGGCTGGTGAATATATGCGGGAAGGAAGGCGAGGATCTAGGACTAGGATTTAGTGTAACAAAATGCGGATTGATGGTATTCAATGATCCCAACGACCAGGCGGTATCCATACAGGGCCAAGAAATACCGAGAGTAAGCGAATACAAGTACCTTGGCGTATGGGTAAATGAGGGCGATAGATACATGAAGGTACAGGAAAAAGCCTTGGCAGCAAAGGGAAAGAGGAACGCAGGAATAATGAAGCACAGAGCGTTATGGGGACACAATAGGTACGAGGTGCTTAGGGGTCTGTGGAAAGGGGTAATGGTACCGGGGCTTACATTTGGGAACTCAGTGGTGTGCATGAGGCCAGAGATACAATCGGGAATGGATGTGAATCAAAGAACTGTGGGACGCCTCGCGTTGGGTGCTCACGGGAAAACTACAAACGAGGCTGTAAAGGGCGATATGGGATGGGCGAGTTTTGAGGCAAGGGAAGCGCAGAGCAAAATAAGGTTTGAAGAAAGGCTAAGGAATATGAAAGAGGTTAGGTGGGCAGTGAAGGTGTTCCGCTATTTATATAGAAAGAGCGTTGACACGCAGTGGAGAAAGAGAACTAGGAGGCTCACCAGTAAATATACGGCTCTAAGAGAACTGACAACAAAGAGCGTAAAGGGAAAAGTCAGAGAGGCGGAGAAGATTTACTGGAGGACAGCGATGGAAAAAAAACCGACTCTGAATAACTACCGAGAGGGCAAAAACGAAATAAAGAGGGAGGCATTTTATGATAATTCAAGAGGAAGCGCTTTATTGTTTGAAGCGAGATCGGGCTGCCTTAGAACGCGTGTTTATAAAGCGAAATTCAGTAAAGAAGAAGAAAAATGCACATGCTGTGAGGAAGATAGGGAAACGACAGAGCATGTTCTGATTGAATGCGGAAATATCCACCCAGGTGTACGTTTGGGCACCACCCTACATGAAGCCTTGGGTTTTAGGGCGAACAACGGGAAGCTGAACATAGCCGCGATTGAAATAAGTAAGAGACGGTTAGAATACTGGTGGCAGAAAACTAGAGAGAACGGACAAAAATAATTATAGGGAAAAATATGGAATTTCTGCCATAAGGGGCAGGGAACTGGGATATGAAAATCCGTTTTTGATATGGCATGATCGATTTGATTGAAGTAAATTTAAAAGGCATGAGGAAAATTAAAAGAGAAAAAAAAAAGTTCTTAAATCTTCTTACGAGCCTGGTGGCGCACACGTCACCGCCCCGTTACAAAGGGGAAGCTCATAGCATCCATCCATCCATCCACCGTGCGGAATCTTTTTACGAGCCTGGTGGCGCACATGTCACCGCGCCGTTACAAAGGGGAAGCTCATAGCATCCATCCACCCATCCATCCACCGTGTAAAAAAAAAGGAGCGGCGGAGAAGCCGGATTGGATAGCAGGAATGGAGAAGAAGCCGGCATTGAACAACTACAGAAAAGAGAAAGACGAAATCAAGAGAGAAAAATTTTACGATAATTCAAAGGGAAGCGCTTTACTGTTTGAAGCAAGGTCCGGTTGCCTGAGAACCCGAAGTTACAGAGCGAAATTCAATAAAGAAGGGGACACACGTACGCGCTGTGGAAAATCAGTCAGTCAGTCAACGAACTTTATTCACAAATTGCCCTGAGGAGCCGATTCCCTTCAAGAGAAGCTAGGGAAAGGACAGACCATATTTTGATTGAATGTACAGATGTCCACCCAGGTGTAGCTGTGGACACTACCCTACAGGAGGCCATGGGTTTCAGGAGTAACACGGGAAAGCTGAACATGTCGGCGATAGAGATAAGTAAAAGGCGCTTAGAGTATTGGTGGCGCAAAAGTATGGAGCAAATAGAATCCTAATATCCATCCATCCAACCGTCGGCACGTACGTCTCCGCGTCCTGCTTCTGATTGGTGCTTGTTTCGCGGCGGCCGCGAAAGAATGGGTCTCGACCCATTCGAGCATCTGCCGCGCGTTGCTGCCGCTTTTCACGAATCTCGCCGCGCGCAGTTTTTCCGCTAGTGGGGACCGGCCTTTGCAAGTTGCTGCCGTGTGGATCGTATAGTGCTGTCGGGTGGCAAGTGGTGTTGCGTTGTTGGCTGCAGAAACAACTCACAACGCGCAGCAACTAAGGAAAGTTAGTTATCACAACTTTCCTCGCGACGATGCACTTCGCGAGCGGTGGATCAGTGCTATCCGGCGGACGCGCTGAGCGTCTGCTCTCCAGCGCTTTCGAGCTTCGCGCTGTCGCGACCGGCATGCCTTGCGCACCCTCCCACTAGACACTTGTGATGTCACTCGTAGGGGCACGGCTTGGCTGCTCGGAGGAGTTTTCGGTTTCGTTTTCACGTTTTCTCGCTTATTTAAAATTATTTTCTAATTCTAGGGGCAATTATGCTGTCATACGGGCGACAGGGGGGTCTCTAGAAGCTAAAAATGCCACTACTTTGACATGGTCAGAAAATCGCCGGAGTTGGCCTTTAAAACAATGCATATGAGGCGGAAAGTAAGTCAAAATTTCGACGCTTATAAATGGCTCTCTAAACGGCTCATTTAAACGGCTCTTTTCTATGCGGCCCAATTTTTTGTGGCCCATGCCTATGCGGCCTTCCTATATGCGCGGCCATCTTGTTTTCAGAAGGCCGCTTAAAGGTACCGCTTAAAATAACGCATACCGTAGATTTGGTTAAGCGGCATTTTAAGTCAAATTTGTCCGGCTTACCATGCGGCCCAAAATTATGGGGCTCCAAGTATAAGCGGTACTTCTGGATATTTTATAAAAAAAAATCTTTCGTCACGAGGCTGATTTTTTCACGCAAACACTTTTTTTTTTCACACTTTGAGCCACCATCACACATGAACTTAACCAAATCAACGACACACACTGCACAAGCAACCATATATGCACACAAACATGTAACAGCGAGGATTCGAACCAGGGTCGGCCGCGTGAGAAGCAGACACTCTAACCATTACGCCACAACACCTTACCTGCCTGTGTAGCATTTGCGTGGCTATATATATATGCACATCGACATAATTATGAACTAGCTTGTCTATATTTGATCATATGCTATCACCATTCGCCAGAATATGGATATGAGATGCGCAGACGCGTCCTTATCGATCATCATAGACAGTCAGAGCTATCTGGCGTGCTGCCTTAATTGCTCAAATGCCAATGCAGTTTGTATAAATGGTACTGTGTCAGCTGTGTGAATGACACCATACGGTTTGACTATATGTAAATCCGGGCTTTGTCAAGCGAAATACACACCGTTATCACGGGTTCTTTACGGCGTTCGCAACGCAAAGTGGCCACGATCAGTTTTCGAGCGCATTTCCGAGAACCGGAATCATACTGCAGCTGCCCGATCGTGAGCTCATGAGCTACTGCAGCCTCCAAATGACTACTTTTGCAAGTGTTTTTCGAAAGGATCGTAAGACTCGGTAACTGGTAAACCTGACGGCTCCAATATCGCCTCTCCTCTAGCTGCGAAGTTCTTACGTCTTCCGAGTTCTTCATCAACATCGCATCGATGCGGCCAGCGCGTCTCGTATTATCAGAATTCGATGCCCTGTTTCACTTGAACGTTTCCGCTCAAGGAATCTCACGTGACGCGACATATCAATACACACCATACAGGTACTTCGGCAGAACCTTCCTTATACTCAATAGGTGTCATAATGTGCAAAAAGCCGCCAATTAAAAACACGCTTCCCACACATGGAAGGTGCTTGAAAGTTTAGCTTCACAATGCGTCCCAGTGGGCCATCCTTATGCTCAACATGCAGCTTTAAGTGCATCCCTGTTTAAATATCAACTCTCATGCAATGTCAGATTTTACTAGTACAGCAGCTGATGTCAACTCTTCTTAAGAATGGACGAATTCTTGCAGGTGTCATGACTAGCTATACTTAAAAATCATTGCACTGAAAAAGCTATAAAACTTTTGCTTAGTTTGCTTTTTCACACAGCACATGACTTACCTCTGTTTTTGTGGTAAGCTTGCACAAACATTCAGCATACACTTTTCCAGTTTTAAAGATTTTATTTTCAATCACAAACAAAAAAACACACAACCTATAACCAATACTGCATTTCCAAAAGTGCAAATGATCAATACTGTATTTTTAAATGTGCAAGTGAATCCTGCACTCTTGACAACATGCGAGCTAAAAAACAAGAGATAAATAATTAAAAGGGAAAAATAAAAGCAAGGGATAAAAAATAATTGGAGGAGACCCGCTGTTTTGTTATGCCTCAGGAGTGTCACTGATATTTGACCAGAATTAATCCATAATGAAGCGGAATGTGCTTCATCACGCCTTCACAATGAGGGGGCTACATTTTTATTACGGCTCACATGAAATGTTCAAATAAGCTACATCACCCGGGCATGAAGTGCATGTGCAGCTGTATGCTTACTCCATAAGAGCTACCGTTTGGGAGTTCATATGGTAGACGATGAAAACTCGAAACAGTACGACAGAAATGCATGGAAAAGTATGAATAAATAAACAACACAGTAATGATGTTCTTCCCGTTGAATATTCCTATTGTCGGTGTTTCTACGGCACTGTTTTGAGCTGCCATCATATGCCTACTTTATCCATAACAGACATGCACAATAAAAGATATCCAAGGCAAAAATATTCTCATAATAATAGAACTTTTCCTAAACACATGCACAATCAGAAAATGGATTGCCAATGTTATATATGCTAAGGAAAAAACTCAGCCAAAAGGTGTGCCTGTGTGTGCCCACGTTGTAGGGAAACAACACTGTCAAATACGTGGTAAAGGTAAAAAAAAAACATACTTGAAAGCTTGGGAGGTTGTCAAAAACCTTGCTAGTCAGG
Source organism: Hyalomma asiaticum (assembly GCA_013339685.2). Lineage (NCBI taxonomy): Eukaryota > Metazoa > Arthropoda > Arachnida > Ixodida > Ixodidae > Hyalomma > Hyalomma asiaticum. The sequence continues at coordinate 17,925 of JABSTT010001685.1, forward strand.
AATAAAAACAATTGCACTCTTTAGTTAAGAGAAAGAATAAGACACCAAAGAAGTCCATGAGAACAAAGAATGTTGATGGAATGTTATTCTGCTTATCGATAATCTTTTGCAGCTAGTCCAACAATGATGAAAGCACTCTTATTTTGCACAGGACACATTGTTATTGGCATACCTATGGGAGGTGGTGGCTGTTACTGCATGAGGGTGGCCAATCCTCCTCTGGTAAGGGAGTGCATTACATGTAACGCACTCCCCCAATTTGGCACGATAAGTTACAGCACTAAATTTTCACCAATCATGTCAGCAGTAATGAAGGCAGTTAGAATACTGAGTAAGAAGAATAGTAAGAGGACGCGGTAAAGAGAAAAGAAAAAGCAGGAGTTTTTGAATGTATCAAGCAACACTGGTCCTGGCCTTCTTCCAGATTAAAACAAAGTTCTCAATCCAGTGCGGTGCAAGTGGGAAGTGCCTACAAGCAGCAATTCTACAAGAACATTCCCTGCCCACTACGCCAGCCCAGCGCTTGCACCAACAGAAGCCGGATATGTGCATTGAGTAGGAAATGTTGGAAATTGTATTTGCACTTCAGGAGTTTCACTAGTATGCATTTGGTCAAAACACAAATGCACTAATGGACCACAATCAACGGCAGTCCTTCATCAACAAACCTCTTGATAAGGAGCCATGACAAATGCAGATCCTGATACAATGTAAAGCATTTACACATCACAGCTAAACGTTGCATAGGCAAGGCACATGTTCCTGACATCTTGAGGCCATTCCTCCTCGACACAATGAGAAGTCAAGAATACAGCAAGGTTAATGTCAGTGCGCTTGAATGGATGAAAAGTACTATACAAACTGAAAGTTCCACAGTGCCGGACGTAGCAACACATACCCTTATAAGTGCTATCTACAAACAGCGGCAGACGAGTGGAAGGTATTTTCAGGTGAGGTCAGAATATACGTTACGAGACTTTCCCCGCAATGTCCCTTCAAATCAGTCTACCTTCTATGTCCCACTCCACTTTGAAGGCATGTGTACCCCCCCGCCCCCCCCCCCACCCTTTTCTTACTCATTTGGCAATTTGATCAGGTTGGCGATGTGAGTGTAAATTTGCTTCACAGTCTGGCTTTACGAAACAACACAGCACTGACAGCAAAGACATTCAAGAGCCGCGGACAATGTCAAATGTGGTTCGAATCTTTAAATACATGGCACAAGTGTGACAGCGGCACTGCCCAAACGGACTACCATAAAATCCTGAGCAAGTGGTCCCCTCCCCTTGAAAGAGATAATACGATAAATTTATGGGGAGGGCGCCTTGTTCGGTCATGAGCCAAAATTCAGAATGACGGCAGGTGCCAGAGGTAAAGAACAAAAAATAGGTCATTTCATGAATATCTGTAGAATAGATGCATTTAATGCTTTTATTTGATGTCATTGTTCTTGAAGCTGCCAAACGACTCCTTAAACCAGACGCACGAGTTGCAGGCCTGTGTGTTCGAGCAGCTCCGAACATTAAAGTGACACTTGCAACTGATGCGGCTCACATCCATCCATTTCATTAGAGCAACCTGGAACTAATCTAGCTCACTCTAGTCCTATGAAAATGGCAACTCATAAAGGCTATCACCTCCGATCTATAGTCATGGATGGCTATGCACATGAGTATGAAGCTGTGGTGCTGGTATTGTCAGGCATTGGGAAAAATGCAGTTAACAAATTTCTTTTTCTTATAATTTATTGTGGAATTTCTTGAAAAGTTCATGCGATCGGTGGTAAACAGGGCTTAGAAAGGGGTGGAAGCGCTTGCTCGCAGAATAGGATCAATTTTGAATCTCTCGAAAAGGGAGCAATGCGCTTTCTCAAGATTTTATGGTAGGAACAAAACAGGTTAGAAATACTGATAGGTAGGGTAGCAGTGCTTTTGTACTAGAGATAGAGCACAGAATAAAACACTTGTGTGGGTTAAAACAAAATGGCACTCCAAAGTTCTAGCGTTAGGTCAATCAATGAAGTTATCAGTGAAGACCTTTATCGGGTGGTTGCATATTTCATTGATCATTTCCCATGCTTGGCATAGGTGATCCATGGCTTCATAAGTCATTGTCCTGAACATCAGCTGTGCCATTACTGTTGTTCCTTTATCCGTCGTCGTCTCGAACAGGTGAACTCTGCAGAAACAATAAAAAGAGTTCAACATTATGGGCTGCCAAGAATTATGAAACTCATCAACATTTCACATCTTGTCCACCAAAACTGATGTGTTCAGCTAGGTGAATTCAGCACGTAATTTGCTGAACTATACAAATGAAATGCTCCATTGATGCGTGACAATAATCCATCACACCATACCGCCAGCCAGTGTGTAAGCTACCACTATGACACGTTGAAAAACAATACGTTACACACTATAGTCCATGCTGACATTCACGGACCTCTGCTCCACTGAACAGATGCATATCAATGTACAGAATTAAAATTGCCTCACCCATGCAATGCCTGAAAATGAAGGGATGTCATGGATGGGACAGCAGCATTCCATCTGTACCACACTCAACAGCATGCACACTACTACGTGCACGCACGCCAAACTTAAATGTTGTCCACCCATGCAGGACATCCTGCACTATAGGATGGTTAGCTGACTTATGTACACAAAAATCCTTGAGACATAACCTAAGACTTACTAGTCGGTCAACAGCCACTTTAAACGCTGAAATAATGAGGCAATTGGTGGGTACACCTAATGAAAGATGGTGTAAGGTGCACTGGCAAGGGCACAGTGAAGAGAACCAGGCAGTAAAAATGCCAGCTCTCAGAGGGTGCAAATGTGGCAGAAAACAAGGCACACAGCATAATAACGGTCATTAATGCTCGTGATTCAATGCAGCTATCATTAACAAATTTTTCATTTAATGAGACAGCTAACTGTGAAAGGCTTCACATAAATGCGTACATGAATATAAAGCTGATTTATTCCACCTTCTAAACGGAATTACTCAACATAAACTTAGCATTAATGTTGCTTCATAAACGAGTAAATGTGCTGTGCGACATTCAAGATAGTTTATTTGTGCATTCACATTCACTTTGAACACAACCCCAATCAGATGCACCCAGTCTCAAGTAGTTTGTCTGGCAGTTTGTACAGATGTGCGTGCAATTATATATTATTTCATGTAGCTATACAATATACACCTGCCTAAAAATGAGAATCTGTGACTTATACTGTTTACTCTAGGAGTTGCACTTTGCAGGGGGAAGCAAGACACGAGTATCCGAACAGGATTCTTAGCAGCAATTAGGTGATAAATGCTTGACCTACTCCGTCTGTTAGATACCTGTGGAATCTGACAGTGGGCTCGGCCCTGTACATTGGCATGGAGTGAATGCTACAAAAGTTATTTGCGGTCCCCTGAAAAGAAGCAATTTACCTTCTGAAGTATAGTTTGTAGGACGCGATGAACAATTTTTTATATGCAACATAAACTAAATATCCTTTTGTCACCTGACAAGACTCTCACCTCCAGTGAGATGTGCAGGTGCTTCTGCTCGATTTGGTGGGTTGTCGTAAATGCCTTTGGTTGTCCTGCGTGAGAATGACAGGCATTAGGCTTCAACATACACTGCTTGCAGAACCAAGAAAAAAAACCACCGTGCGTAAGGAATGTTTAAATTAAAAGGATTTCACATCTAAAGGAACGCTGAGTGATCGCCATATATTAATACGGATGGCATCAGTTCACTTCAGCAACTCAAAATGAATTATTTCGTGTGCACAGATGTTATACAATGGGCGGTCTACTTAAGGCTAGACGTATGTCGCATCTTTTAAAGTACTCCTTGTGTTGCAAAAGCAAGGTGGTGTCACCATGCGTTAATTTTGCACTGTCTTTCTCACTGTAATTAAAGCCGCTTTGTAGAAGGATAAATATATTTTCGTATTTAGAAGTACTGTATGATTAGATGTAAGGAATTTTTAGTGACGTTGCCGAGTCGCGAACTCATAAACAATAACAACAGATTTGACTTTTGTCCAAATAAAATTGCCGGCCTAAACGACGCCTTGTACAAAGCGTCACTGACCTTCACGTCTTCTATTAATCTTAATAAACTACATTAACTTGGCTGGAGTGACTGCCGCAAAAAAACGGTCTCTGAATGCATGCATTAAAGGAGAGCCACCGTGTTAATGCTTTCCCCGCGGCTTCTGAACTCAAGAGCCACATTTATGTGACGCGAGGTTGGCCAGGAACGCGCTAATTTCATGAACAAGTCGGAGCAGAAAAAGACGCACACTTTCACCGACCCTGTTTTACAAGAATCGAAACTTACCCAGTGAGACGTGATTCACGGTGCTGCGGCCGAAGCATGTTGCTTAATGTTGCGCACGACACCTCAAGCCAGGCGTTTCTCAGCATGCACGGCCGGCTCACGGCTGTCTGTAGCCGATAAGGCGGTATCACTGCATGGTATCACGTATCCGCCGCGGTGTCACTGGTTCTCTTTTTTGCAGGCTCCCGTCGCAGCGCCTTTCATGTCTGTACTGCGTAGTACATCTTGACGCAAAACACTAAGTTGACTAAGTCGCACAGGAATTTCACGCCACTTCAGCGGCACGGCGTCAATGCATGAGGCGGTGAAGCATGTCAACAAACCAACAAAAACCGCGAACTTTCAGAAAATGGCGCAACAACACCCAACGTTGGAACAAAACACCGGACGAAGTGCGGAGGCGGCAGAAACCGCCGGCTGTCGTTCCAGTCGTTCGTTTCGCGGGTGAGGGAGAGGCGACTAGAGGGAAGGTCTGATGAGGGAGGGAATGCGCTCAATGTTGAAGGCCTCCTCCTCGCGTGGAGAGACTTCGCCGACGTCGCAGAGGCACCGGCACCTTTTTTCGCGCCAAAACGAAGAGCAGCCGCATACAAACGTTGCGTGCGCTCGGAGCCGCATACATGGGGCCCCAGCCTGCCGCCTCATGATTTGTCACGCTTAGCGGAGTTAGAAAGCCCTCCTATATGCGGCACATTGCGACTGAGTGGAAATGTGCCGTTTATGTTCAGGACGTTATACGGGACTTGACTAAGAGTGTAGAGATTATCATAAAGCGGATGATGAATCCATTATTGATTATTTAGACCTGCACCTAAATATAGTCGACAGCGATGTAGAGCTTTCTCGGCAAGTGTTTAGGGACACCGTTGCTTATTGTATTGACAAATTTATTCCTTTGAAGAGCGTTAAGAAACCCTTGTCAAACCCTTGGTTAAGCAGAGACATTATCCAAACTAGGCGCAGGCTCAAGAGAATGAAAAATAAACATAAATCCAAGAGTCCAATGGTCGTAGAATTAAAAAGTGAGTTGCTGGCTAAAGTGAAAAAGGCGCGAGATAGATTTTTCAATCATACCCTTCCTGATTTTATTACAAACTCCCCACAGAAATTTTGGCGCTATTTAGGTCAGTCAAACAAAGATACACAAAAAATAAACATTAATGGTAAAATTACAGAAGACCCCGAAGAAATTGCAGAACATTTCAATGATTACTTCCGGAGCGTGTATTCTGAACTAGACTGTTATGAACTATGCAATGCAAGGCCTGCAGTGCACGAGATTACGATTTCTCGAGAAGGTGTTTTGGAAATTCTTCTTAATCTTGACGTACGCAAATCTGCAGGCCTTCACGGGATACCGAATGTTTTTTTACGACGCTACGCGGAAGAGATTTGTGTCTTCCTAACAGAATTTTTCAAATTAAAGGGACCGTCTACCGTCCTTCATCGCTCTCCTGTTTTTTGGCTCAATACAAAGCGTACCTTTCGAAGTGTCCCAGCGTGCAGTGGTTTCTCCAGAAACTGAATAGAAATTATTAAAACACAATTTTTTTATGTACGAAGTCGCTCCTTTCCTAGTGTAGGCATGCCAGCAACACTGGGTACCGCGCATGATGCGTCGTCGTCTCCCTGGAAACCCTTTCGGGCGCGGGAGGCATCTCAACGCGAACCGCCTTCAAGGTCGACATTCCAGAGGCGACGCCGAGGATGAGAGGCGAGGGAAGTCGGCGCGCGGGAGGGGGGGAGGGGCGTCTCGGACATGCAGCGGCGCATGCATGACAAGCGCAGTACTACGCGCCTCCGCAGGCAGACGAATTCGAAGGCAGCGCCACCTGCGCCACCACGAAAGCAGCGAAAAAATTACAAATTGCTCTTGCACGCTATAACAAGGTGTCTCATAGGGTGAAGTACGCTTTTAAGACATGCATAATAGTTTTTCAGCAGAGTATGCATACCTGCGTGGGCTGGTTCTCGTACACTTGGAAAATGACGAGCACTCTGTTGGGTGTCGCTAGCGGCGTTTTTTGCACCACTTTCAGAGCGAAATTAAAAACATAATTCCTTTTTTGTGGGGTGAAAGCGTGCTCGTTCCCGTAAATGTGACGCACGATCTGCCCAATTTTACCACAATTCTTAAAAAATCTTCTGAGCGGTAGACAGTCCCTTTAAGTTTACGCTTAGAGGATATTCCATCCGATTGGCGTAAGGCCAGAGTTGTCCCAATTTATAAAAAAGGAGACTACCTTGCGGTTTCCAATTATCGTCCAGTTTCTATTACAAGTGCTTGTAGTAAATTATTAGAGCAGGGTTTATTCGACAGTATTTGAGTGATCACAGGGGCCTCTCTCCACAACAGCATGGATTTCGAAAGGGGTTATCGACTACAACTCAGCTTGTGTCAGTTGTTCATGAAATCTCTGAGGTACTTGACTTGTCCGGACAAGTTGACATGCTATTTTTCGATTTCAGTAGAGCCTTCGATAGGGTGCCTCACAAAACATTAATCTACAAGCTCGAGTGCATTGGTCTCCCTTCAAATATTATATCATGGATCCAGGCGTACCTACGGCACAGGCAGCAGTTCGTAGAAATTAAGCAATGCTCGTCCGTTGCGCGCCATGTAACCTCGGGCGTGCCGCAAGGCAGCGTACTGGGACCACTCTTATTCTTGATCTACATAAATGATATCTCGGAAAAACTCCCTCGTGACGTGCATGTAAACTTATTTCCGGATGACTGTGTCATATTTAAAGAAGTAAACTCGCAAAATGATCACCAAAGCTTGCAGCAGTCAGTCACAGCTATTTCAGAGTGGTGTAGACTCTGGGGAATGGAAATAAATGTACAAAAAACAGTTTTGCTGCGAGTAACACGAAAAAGAGAACCTAGAATATTTTTTTACGTTCTTAACGACACGATAATAACGGAAGTTGACCAGTACAAATACTTAGGCGTCACATTCAATAACAGATTTACTTGGTCAGATCATATATCTCTTATATGCTCTGCAGCCTTGCGCAAATTGTGGTTTTTGAAAAGAAAGCTTAAAAAAGTTCCGGCGAATACAAAACTTTTAGCATATAACACAATTGTGCGTTCAAAACTTGAATATGCGGCGGTTGTATTGGATCCTTACACCAAAAAAGACATTGTGAATTTGGAGCGTGTGCAAAGGAAGGCTGTTAGATTTGTTTTTGGAAAATACGAAAGAGAACATTCCCCGTCACTGCTAATGCTTACCAATAAAATAAGTTCACTGAAACATCGCCGTAAACTTAGTCGACTACAGTTCCTACACAACATCATAAAAGGGGAAATCGGCCTTCAGTTACCTCGTTTTTTAGTACCCCTAAAAACACGGTCGGCTAGACACAGACACAACTTTTCTCTTAAAGGGGCACTGACACCAAAATTTCGCTGCTAAGATAGCCTGCGGGATCGATTTTCGTGGACATACAGATGTCATCTACCAAATCTCAATGGCGAACACAGCTCCGAAGGTAATTTAAATGAATATTGAAGTTCGCATGCGCAGTCGAGCGCTAGACGCCGTACATCGAGGCATCGACAACAGCAAAGGTGACCTGAGGGGACCCCCAACTTCCGCGACGTCACCACGGCAGCCGAGCTCCCAGAGTGCAGCTAGCAATGATGACGTCATAGCCGCCATTGCTTATTCTCTGCGGCTGCGTTAGTAGGCTGCCGGCGACGCCAGACCTCAAGAAAATAGTTGCCACCCAACAACGATGACAGCAACAGCGACAACAACGCGCAGCACGTGCGACAGGCGAAAGAAAACGAGCACGCGGCGGTTGTCGTGCGGAAGTGCGTCACAGTTATGTGTGCTCACGTGGTCGAACTCGTTTGTCCATTTCGAGCGCTAGATGGCGCCAGTTTCACCGGGCGCCTTGTCGTTTTTTGAGCTCTCCCAAACCAAAACTGAAACTAGTCGGTAATAAACAGGCCGCAAATAATTATCTGACGCGCGCTGGAGCAGTTGATGTACCGTGTCATGGCTAACAGGTCCCCAGCTATGTATTGCAGCGAAAAAACAGCAGACGAAAATTGTCGTGTCAGTGCCCCTTTAAGCCAATATTTGCCAAGACCAAATCTCACATGAACAGTTTTTTCCCGCGCACCATAACAGAATGGAACTCTCTACCTATTCACGTCATACAATCGAGGAATTTTACAAAAGCATTAGAAAACCATTTTTCTTAAAATTGAGTATAACTATGAGCAGTGTTTCAACTTTTCTTGCAATTCTGTCATGAATCCCATGCTGTGTGCAGTGCCCTGCTATTGTCTGAAGAGTTGTCTGTATTGTCTAGTTGTCTGTATGGTCTGCGTAGTTTATCACCTGTGTAAATTGTTGTGCAAAGCAAGCGTTTCGTTCTTTGATGGCGTATAGTATTAGGCGTTCTTTTTTTTTCCGTATGGCTTGTATCCTTTTATGCACCTTTTTTGTTCTTCTTCTTGCATTGTTAGTCTTTTGTGAATACTTGTCATTGTATTATTGTATTGCCCCTCCTGCATGGGCCAGCATATTGGCCTGCATTATCGATAAATAAATAAAAATAAATAAAAAAGCCTCCAGAAACGCGCTTTCCGCGCGCGATACACGAAACACATGCAAGCGACGTTGTTCATTACGAACGGTAATATTTTTAGGGACGAGGCTCCTTATGGCATCACCTGGGCGGTTCTCGGTTCTCGATGCATCCTGCGTAGCCAGTAGCGTCTCCCTTAGCAAACAATGGATGGCGCTGTCCCATAGAGATGCATGCAAACTGCAGTTGGGTGACACACTAGATGGCGCTGTACGCATTCTGTGTCGTCATCTCCATTTCTCGTCTCGTTTCCGAGAGGGCACTGTCCCATAGATGCGTACCATATGGCGGTTGGGTGAAGGTACTCTAGATAGCGTTGGCGGTGCAGCTGCTCTCCGATTGGCTGCTGCGCGGGCTGCGCGGGGAGCGCTCCTCTCATTCTCCTGGATCGTCGCCGTACGTGTCGGATCGCGCTCGGTGGACCATGGACGATGAGAAAAAATTTCAGCATATCCACGGAGTGAATGATGATGAGTGGGCGAAGCTCGGGAGGTTCATCGTAGATCGTGCCGATTTCCGGATTAATTTAGCTAAAGCGCACGCTACGAATCCTCATGGTTCAGCTATGCACAAGTGAAATCTCCCACCGGCACTTCCTTGCAAGTCAAGATCCAGTGACTATATATATATATATATATATATATATATATATATATATATATATATGTATATATATATATATGGGTTGCCGGTGAACGCTTCTCCATCGCGAGCAGTCGGTATTTCTCAATCAAGAAACTCGCTAGGAGATGCTGCCTGCGCCATGTTGTCTCTCGCGGGTGAGGGCGCGTTCTCCTTCTTTGCGAGCTGGTAGCGTTCCTCTAAGAAAGAGCGTTTCCATAGCCAACGCGCGCCTTTCGCTCTCTCTCTGTCTCTCTCTCTCTCACAAGACAGCAGAGGCACGCGCCGGGAGAGAGAGAGTGAGAGGCACGCGCCGGGAGGCACGCGCCGAGGGCGAGCGCGTGCCTCCCGGCACGCGGGTTACGCCTGACGACTGACGCCTGACGCGTGACAAGGTTAGACTAAGGGGAGCTTCGCCCCTAAAAAATTCACAGCATATCCACGGAGTGAATGATGATGAGTGGGCGAAGCTCGGGATGTTTATCGTAGATCGTGCCGAGTTCCGGATTCATTTAGTTAACACGCATGCTACGAATCCTCACGGTTCAACTATGCACAATGCACAAGTGAAATCTCCCACCGGCACCTCATTGCAAGTCAAGATCCAGTGCCTATATATATATATATATATATATATATATATATATATATATATATATATATATATATATATATATATATATGGGTTGCCGGTGAACGCTTCTCCAACGCGAGTAGTCGGTATTTCTCAATCAAGAAACTCGCTAGGAGACGCTGCCTGCGCCATGTTGTCTCTCGCGGGTGAGGGCGCGTTCTCCTTCCTTGCGAGGTGGTAGCGTTCCTCTAAGAAAGAGCGTTTCCACGACACCCCCGGGAAAGCTGTCGGTTTCCATAGCCAACTCGCGCCTTTCGCTCTCTCTCTGTCTCTCTCTCTCTCACAAGACAGCAGAGGCACGCGCCGGGAGGCACGCGCCGAGGGCGAGCGCGTGCCTCCCGGCACGCGGGTTACGCCTGACAACTGACGCCTGACGCGTGACAAGGTTAGACTAAGGGGAGCTTCGCCCCTAAAAAATTCACAGCATATCCACGGAGTGAATGATGATGAGTGGGCGAAGCTCGGGATGTTTATCGTAGATCGTGCCGAGTTCCGGATTCATTTAGTTAACACGCATGCTACGAATCCTCACGGTTCAACTATGCACAATGCACAAGTGAAATCTCCCACCGGCACCTCATTGCAAGTCAAGATCCAGTGCCTATATATATATATATATATATATATATATATATATATATATATATATATATATATATATATAATATTGTGACGGAGACGCAAGAGTGATGAAATGATTATTTACAGTGTTGGCGGAACCGACAAAATGGCTGAAGGCACACACGCGCGCAAGCGTCAAGAACACTCGTCGTCGTTCTCACTTCGTATGGTTCCACACTTGTCCTCGCGGCACCGCTTCGTAACATCACCCTCCCGCGGCGGAAGCGCCGTCACGGCGCTTGCGAAGACGACGAGAAACTAGCAGAGCAGTACGGCTTGAGTCGTGAAACGTGAACAACCTCGGTCTGCTGCGAGGAGGTCGAAGAGGCGGGGGCGAGTGGCGCTATCTCGTAGTTGACGTCACTAAGCTGGCGCAGAACTTTGTAGGGGCCGGTATAACGGGAGAGGAGCTTTTCGGACAACCCGACGTGGCGACGTGGTGACCAGAGGAGAACGAGAGAGCCCGGCGAGAACTGGACACTCCTATGCTGGTTGTCGTAACGAACTTTTTGGTGTTGTTGTGACGAGGAAAGGCGATCGTGGGCAAGTTGACGAGCGGCACGGGCTTGAGTAATGGCCCCGCTGGCGTACTCAGTCAACGGTGCAGGAGAAGGAAGGATTGTGTCAAATGGTAACTTGGGGTGCCTGCCGAATAGTAGGTAAAATGGTGAAAAACCAGCGGTATCATGTCGGGACGAATTGTACGCAAAGGTAATGAATGGGAGTGCTTTGTCCCAGTCGCGGTGGTCAGGTGAAACGTACATTGATAACATCTGAGTGAGCGTTCGGTTGAGGCGTTCAGTCAATCCGTTCGTCTGCGGATGATAAGCGGTGGCAAGCTGGTGTTCAGTGGAGCACGCACGGAGGATGTCATCGACGACACGTGAAAGAAAATATCTCCCGCGATCGGTAAGTAGCTGCCGAGGAGCGCCATGCTGAAGAATGATGTCATACAAGAGAAAGTCGGCGACATCAGTGGAAGAACTTGTTGGCAACGCCCGGGTGATGGCAAAGCGGGTGGCATAATCTGTTGCGACGGCAACCCATTTGTTTCCAGAAATGGACGTAGGAAATGGGCCTAGCAGGTCCAGGCCAACACGCGAGAACGGTTCTAGAGGTATGTCGATAGGGTGTAGGAGGCCGTACGGAAGGGCAGAAGGGCGCTTGCGGCGTTGGCACTGGTCACAAGCAGCGACATAACGTACCACAGAGCGATACATGCCAGGCCAGAAAAAACGACGCCGCACGCGATCGTACGTGCGGGAGACACCTAGGTGGCCAGCTGTGGGTACGTCGTGAAGTTGGTGAAGAACACTGGATCGTAGATGTTGAGGTAAGACAAGCAGAAGTTCCGGGCCATTGGGGCTGAAGCTACGACGATACAGGATGTTGTCGTGCAATTCGAACAAGCGAAGAGAAGGGTCTGGTGCTGAAGACGTTAGACTGTCGATGATGGATCGTAACGAGGCGTCTCGTTGCTGTTCGCTGCGGATGTCGCCCAAAGCACGAATGGAGAGTACGCAGGTGTCTGAGTCAGGATCAACGACGTCGGGAGCATCAACTGGGTGACGTGATAAACAGTCTGCATCTTGGTGCAGTCGTCCCGACTTGTGATGCACAGTAAACGAGTATTCCTGGAGTCGAAGTGCCCATCGAGCGAGACGGCCAGTCGGGTCCTTGAGTGACGAGAGCCAGCAAAGGGCGTGGTGGTCGGTAACGACGGTAAATGTGCGACCATACAAATAAGGTCTAAATTTGGTCACTGCCCACACCAAAGCCAGGCATTCACGCTCAGTTATTGAGAACTTCTGTTCCGAGGTCGAAAGAAGACGGCTGGCATAGGCGATTACTCTGTCCTTACCGTGCTGTTTTTGGCCAAGGACAGCGCCTATTCCGTGGCCACTAGCATCAGTTCGAAGTTCTGTGGGCGACGAGGGATCGAAATGGGCCAGTATTGGTGGCGTAATGAGCAAATGAATGAGGGCAGAAAAGGAGTCTGCCTGCTCTAGGCCCCATATGAAGGGAACGTCCTTTTTCAAAAGATCAGTAAGTGGTCGGGCTATGTCCGCGAAGTTTCGAACAAAGCGACGGAAGTATGAACATAGCCCCACGAAACTTCGGACGTCCTTGGTTGAGCACGGCACAGGAAATTCCCTCACAGCCCGCACCTTATCGGGATCCGGTTGAACACCCGCAGGACTCACAAGGTGTCCAAGTATAGTGAGCTGGCGCCGTCCGAAACGACACTTGGCGGAGTTGAGCTGGAGACCGGCTCTGCGAAAGACATCAAGAACGGCCGACAGACGTCGGAGGTGGCTGTCAAACGTAGGTGAGTAGACGATGACGTCGTCCAGGTAACACAAGCAGATGGACCACTTATATCCTCGAAGCAAGGAGTCCATCATGCGTTCAAAAGTTGCTGGGGCGTTACAAAGTCCAAACGGCATGACCTTGAACTGGTAAAGACCATCGGGCGTGACGAATGCAGTTTTCTCGCGGTCCATGGGGTCGACTGAGATTTGCCAGTAGCCGGACCGAAGGTCGATGGATGAAAAGTATTGGGCTCCGTGAAGGCAATCGAGGGCGTCATCGATGCGAGGTAAAGGATAGACGTCTTTATGGGTCACTTTGTTTAAACTGCGATAATCGACGCAGAAGCGCCATGTGCCATCCTTCTTTTTAACAAGGACAACCGGGGAGGCCCACGGACTAGATGAAGGCTCTATGACGTCTTTAGCAAGCATTTTATCTACTTCACCCTGGATGACTTGACGTTCTTCTTGAGAGACGCGGTAAGGTCGTCGGCGTACAGGATGTGCGTCACCAGTGTGGATGCGGTGAGCTACAACAGATGTTTGGCCTAGGGAGCGGCCATCAAAGTCAAAGATGTCACGATAGGACACAAGCACGCGATGGAGATCAGTAGCTTGCGATGGGGTGAGATCAGGAGCGATCATCTCGGAAATGCCGTCGGCTGGCGAAAGAGCGACGGGGTTGTCATCCGGGGAACGTAACATAACGTCAGCGTCCAAAATCGCAACCTCGCAATTCTCCAGCGCAGAGATGGTGGCCAACGCTATGCCTTGCGGAATAACTTGGGTCAGCAGACTCACGTTGAGTATGGGAACAATCGCTTGATTGTTAGTCACGGAAACAATGGTGTGCGCAAAGGCGACGTCGCGGTCCAACAGTACGTCCACAATAGGCGACAAGAGGTAGTCACCATCGGTCACGTCGCGTGAGGAAGTCAAACTGACGTATTTAACGGCTTGAGGCGGCAAACGGACATGATGGCGAGAGCACAAACGCGGAGGTAGGTCGGCCGGAAGATCAGAAAGCTGTGGCAACTCAAGTTGAAGAGCGCCGGTTGAGCAATCAATGAGCGCAGAGTGAGCAGACAGAAAATCCAAGCCGAGGATCAGATCATGAGGGCACTGCTCTAGGACGGCAAATTCTACGGAAGTAGGACGACCAGCAATACAAACACGGGCGGTGCACATCCCAAGAACGGCAGGAGTGCCTCCATCAGCGACACGGAGTGTGCGGGAAGAGGCAGGCGTGAGCACTTTATGCAAGCGGCGGCGAAGGTTGGCACTCATTACGGAAATTTGCGCTCCAGTATCTATAAGGGCAGAAACAGTCACACCATCCACAACAACTTCTAACAAGCTTCGGTTAGTCGGCAGCGTGAAGAGAGGATTTGCGGAGGAAGTCGTCAATGCAGCGTCACCTCCCGGCGCTGCACTGTTTAGTTTTCCGGATAGGCGGTAGCGAGGTTAAACGGGGACGACGGTCGGCGACCCTGCGGCGATCGAGACGACTGGCGACGGCCTGGGGGCGAGCGTGACCGGTGACCACGTGGCGACGGTGAGCGGCTATTTAGGCTTCTGTACGAATCGGGATTGGACGACTGGGCAGGAGGGGCAGAGCGGTAGCCGGCCTGTCGGTAGTCGTCCTGTCGGTAGTAAGAAGCGGACGAAGCCCGAGGCGGCGAGGACCAGCGGGTGTTGCAATAACGGGCTACATGGCCGGTACGACGACAACGGAAGCAAATTGGTCGGTTGTCAGTGGTTCGCCACACGGCAGGGTCGCGATACTGTGTAGGAAACCGCTGCCCGTAATAGGACGACTGCTGACGCCACGATGTCGGCTGTGGACTAGCTACGGCGCACACAGAATGGATGCCTACGTTGGCCAGTTCTTGCCGGACAATGGCTTGAACGATCGGAGCGGTGATAGCCGCCGAATCGCCAGAACCGGCATAAGCTGGAGCAGGGGCCATCGCTTCAAGTTCACGGCGCACAATCTGAGTCACCTGGTCCAATGAAACTGAAGCTTGCGGTTGTGTCCTAGTGCATTCTTCGCAGGAGGAAGTTGCAGCCGTATTGGGAAGCCTGGCGAATACGGTGTTAATGCGCCGACTTTTAGCCTGCTCAAAGCGTCGACACTCTTTGATGACGGCGTCTACGGTCGAGTAGTTCTTACACATTAAAAGGTTGAAGGCGTCGTCTGCAATCCCCTTTAGAATGTGGCCAACTTTATCGGTCTCCGGCATCTCGGCGTCGGCTTTACGACACAGTGCTAACACGTCTTCTATGTACGAGATGTAAGACTCCGTAGACGTTTGCGCACGAGACGCGAGAGCTTTCATCGCTGCTAACCTACGCCCGACGGGCTTCCCGAACAAGTCTAGCATCTTTTCCTTACAGATGTCCCAGCTTCCGAGTTCGGCTTGGTGGTTCTCAAACCACACTTTCGCAGTTCCTTTCAGGTAGAAAATCAGATTGGCCAGCATGAGGGTAGGGCCCCATCGGTTGAGCGTACTCACGCGTTCGTAATCTGCCACCCAGTCCTCGACGTCCACTTCATCGGAACCACCAGAACCGCTGAACGTGCCCGGATCCCGAGGATGCGTAAGTACGAGCGTTGAAGCCGCGGGGGCGGACTCAGGCGCTGTTTCTTCCGCCATGGTAGAGGGACCCTCCAAACGACGACCGCTGCGAAGTTCCGTTGCGAAGCGTGTCGTACCCAGCACCTCCACCAAATGTGACGGAGACGCAAGAGTGATGAAATGATTATTTACAGTGTTAGCGGAACCGACAAAATGGCTGAAGGCACACACGCGCGCAAGCGTCAAGAACACTCGTCGTCGTTCTCACTTCGTATGGTTCCACACTTGTCCTCGCGGCACCGCTTCGTAACAATATATATATATATATATATGGGTTGCCGGTGAACGCTTCTCCAACGCGAGCAGTCGGTATTTCTCAATCAAGAAACTCGCTAGGAGACGCTGCCTGCGCCATGTTGTCTCTCGCGGGTGAGGGCGCGTTCTCCTTCTGTCGGTTCCATAGCCAACTCGGCCTTCGCTCTCTCTGTCGTCTCTCTCTCACAAGACAGCAGAGGCACGCGCCGGGAGGCACGCGCGAGGGCGAGCGCGTGCTCCGGCACGCGGGTTACGCCTGACAACTGACGCCGACGCGTGACAAGGTAGACTAAGGGGAGCTTCGCCCTAAAAAATTCACAGAGTGTGAGACAGCGCGGGATGTTCGTAAAATCTGCCGAGTATCCGATCATTTAGGTATTCACACGCATGCTAACGACTCCTCACGGTTCCAACTATGCACAATGCACAAGTGAAATCTCCCCACCGGCACCTCATTGCAATTCAAGATTCCAGTGGACTAATATAGTATAATATATATAAGATAATATATATGATATATATAATATATATATATATTATATATATGATATATATATATATAGTAGGGGTTGCCGGGGAACGCTTCTCCAACGCTGAGCAGGTCGGTATTCGCAATCGAAGAAACTCCGCTAGGGAGGAAAAACCGCTGGCCTGCGCCATGTTGTCTCGTCGCGGGTGAGGGTCGCGTTCTCTTCCTTGCGAGGTGGGAGCGTTCCTCTAAGAAAGAGGCGTTTCCACGACAACCCCCGGGAAAGCTGGCGGTTTCCATAGCCAACTCCGCGCCTTTCGCTCTCTCTCTGTCTCTCTCTCATCTCCTCACAGACAGCAGAGGCACGCGCCGGTGAGGGCATGCGCCGAGGGCGAGCGCGTGCCTCCCGGCACGCGGGTTACGCCTGACAACTGACGCCTGACGCGTGACAAGGTTAGACTAAGGGGAGCTTCGCCCCTAAAAAAATTCACGAGCATATCCACGGTAGTGAATGATGATGAGATGGGGCGAAGCTCGGGATGTTTATTCGTGATCGTGCCGAGTTCCGGAAATTCAATTTAGTTAACAGACGCATGCTACGAATCCTCAGCGGTGGTTTCAACTATGCACAATGCACAAGTGGAAATCTCCACCGGCACCCTCATTGCAAGTCAAAGATCCAGGTGCCTATATATATTATAATATATATTATATATATATATATAGATAATATAGATATAATATATATATATATATATATGGGTTGCCGGTGAACGCTTCTCCAAACGCGAGTAGTCGGTAATTCTTCAATCAAGAAACTCGCTAGGAGACGCTGCCTGCGCCAACGTTGTCTCTCGCGTTTGCCGGGGCAGTGTCGAGTTTGCCGGGGAGTGAGTGAGTAGCAACTTTATTAGTAGAAGGGGCGAGGGGTGATGGAGGCTAAGCCACATAGTCTGCAAGGCTGTGCCTTTCAATGACGTCTTTCAGCACGTTCCAGGACCCGTGTCTGGATGCCTCGGTCGTGCTGGAGAGAAGGGCCTCCATTGTTCCTCGGTCGGTGGTGAGCGAAGAGGGTCGGCGGGCGGGGGATCGTCCGGGCAGCCCCGAGGAGTGGTTCAGCGGGGCTATGCCGCCGCAGAGGCAGCAGCGCGGATCGATGACACCTGGGTGTATGTACGAAAAAACGAGGGGGCACGGAAACGTCCGGGTCTGTAGGCGCCGCCAGGCGATCTCGGACCTCTTGGGAAGACTGCCGTGAGGCGGAGGATAGGCGTATCGCTCGAGACGGTAGTGCTGGGTGATGTCGTGGTAGGTGACCAGGGGCTCCGGCACAGGGGTGTCCGACTCTGAGGGGCCCACCGGTCGGTCGACGAATCCTCGAGCGTGTTGGTGAGCTGTCTCATTGCCGGGGTGACCCGAGTGGGCGGGGACCCAGATCAGTTCAAAGCTGCACTGCTCGTCGTGCAGCAGTAGTGGGCGAAGGAGTCGTAGGGTGGTAGGCGATACGAGACCACGCGCGAAATTGCAGATGGCTTGTTTAGAGTCGCTGAGTATAACGCCAGCGTCGGTCGAGATCGCAGCCAAAGCGATGGCCGCCTCTTCCGCCTCGACGGCAAAGGGTGTTCTAACGGTGCCTGCCGTGACTGCCTGCCTGGAAGGCGCTGAAGCGCGTGGCTCCCGGCGCTCGCGGCGAGGGCGCGAGGCGTCTCGTTTTGCTTTTAGAAAACATCTGGCGTCTTTCGTTGGTTTATTTCATCAATCAACGGCGTTTTGAACAAAATTTTTATTGTTTAATCACGCACAGGAGAAATCTCACCAGGCACTACCTTGGAGGTAAACAATGGCTGCTAATGGGAATGAGAGACAGAAGAAGTCGAAAGGAGAGAAAGTTGAGCGAGTTGGTAACAGTCCATAATCAAAAGAAGAGGCGTGCAGGACACGGACACAAGGAGAGCAGTGAACAACACGAACACGGCGTTCGTGTTGTTCACTGCTCTCCTTGTGTCCGTGTCCTGCACGCCTCCTCTTCTTTTGATTATAGAAGAAGTCGGCTTTTAGCTAACACTTACACTTCTACTTCTACTAACGTTTCCTACTGGAACATGTCAATGGCTGCTAATGGGGAATGAGAGACAGAAGAATTCGGCTTTTAGTTAACGCGCACGCTGCGAATTTTTTATTGTTCAACAACGCACAGGAGAAATCTCCCACCGGCACCACCTTGGAGGTCAAACTGTAAGACTGGTTACGCACTACGACGAGGGACGAACGGGTGCCGCCTTAAGGAGCTTCGCCCCTAAAAATTCCGAACGTTGTGTCCGAAGCGTGGAATCGAACCAGGGACCCCTCGCTTCCGAACACGCCGCGCTAGCCACTACGCCACGAAGCGCACATGGACACATGCACCACGGTGACAGTAAATACCCAACATTAACGAAAGACTGCGCGTTTCTAACGCGTTTGTGCTAGCGTTTGTGCTAGATACTTGCCACACTTCCGAGTATGCGCAGATAAGCTGTGTGTCTTCTTTCTCCTTCGCCTCTGTGCTGTGCATCAGTTGTTAGTCGGCGTTCGTGGTGTTCACCGCTCTCCTTGTGTCCGTGTCCTGCACGCCTCTTCTTTTGATTATGGTCTTCGTCCCATACGTTTTCACGTTTTCACAAATTCTGCGAGACAAGGTTGGTTGAGCGGGACGAAGCCGTAATTCTTTTCAGTGAAGCGTTGCCTGACATCGTCAAGTCTCTGGAAGTACTCTTGGAAAGCGAAACTGAGAGAAATGAGACTGCTTCCGCACTTCACAGTCGTCTGCGACTTTCTCGTCATTTTTTTAACTTTCTCGTCTCTCTCGTAGTGAGCGAAAGGTTTCTTAGGCCCGTATTCTGAAACGCTTCTTACCTCACTGAGGATCCTTTAACTACTTGAGGACGCCTTATCACGCATTCCAGAACGCTCCTTACTAAGGTACCCTCAATGAGGCCTTCCTTGGTGGTCCCTTAAGGTAGCACTGGAGCAACCTTCGTTCCCCCTTACATCGCTCCTTTCACTGAAAGAGCGCTTCACTGCAAGATTTTGTACTTTGTTTTCTGGCGAGAGATGGCAGTGCCCTGCCGGGCTCCCGGGTGCTCCGGCCCTTCGGCCGTACCGGCGCCAGTTCAGGAAAGAAAAAAATTGACGGCAGATCCACGAGGTGAATGATGATGAGATTGGGCGAAGCTCCTGGAAGTAACCATCGGTTAAACCGTGAAATTTCTTCCGTTAATTCGCCTGATAAAATTGACGTGAAACGATTGACAAACCTGTATCGCGATATGGGTTTGAATATAAAACCGTTGCTTTAGAAAACACCTGGCGTCTTTCGTTAAGCAGCTGGCGTCTTTTCGTTTTGCTTTAGAAACATCTGGCGTCCTTTCGTTTTGCTTTTAGAAAACATCTGGCGTCTTTGGTTGGTTTATTTCTTCAATCAAAGGCGTTCTGAACAAAATTTTTATTGTTTAATCACGCACAGGAGAAATCTCACCAGGCACTACCTTGGAGGTAAACAATGGCTGCTAATGGGAATGAGAGACAGAAGAAGTCGGCTTTTAGCTAACACTTACACTTCTACTTCTACTAACGTTTCCTACTGGAACTTGCCAATGGCTGCTAATGGGGAATGAGAGACAGAAGAATTCGGCTTTTAGTTAACGCGCACGCTGCGAATTTTTTATTGTTCAACAACGCACAGGAGAAATCTCCCACCGGCACCACCTTGGAGGTCAAAGCGTAAGACTGGTTACGCACTACGACTACGACGAGGGACGAACGCGCAACGGGTGCCGCTTTAAGGAGCTTCGCCCCTAAAAATGGCGTACTGCGTTCCGTTGGCTGACAGCAACGTCGCAGGTTTGTTTGAATTCGCGTCACGAGCAAGCGATTTCACGTATGGTGAGGTATGGTGACGCTGTTTCAAGTTGTCCCACAGCTTCCGTAGTTGGGCGACTGTGCGCGGCCGTACATTTTCTGGGCTGTTGAACTCGGACGCCAACGACTCCCATGCTTTTGTTTTCCTTGTAAGCGATACCGCATCCGACTTTTTGTTTTCAATTGACGACTCATATTTTTGAACAAGCTCCGTCAGCAGCTCCTTTTCCTCATCACTAAAACATTGCTTACCAGGCATGCTTACAAACGTCTCAACGGCGATTTACACCTGTCAGCGCTCAGCGCCAGACGCCACACTGCCACAGCTCCACAAAACCGCCGCCAATGTTGCTAGAGCATCCGTTTTTTGCCAGCTGCAACGCGCAAAAGCTAAAAAGAAACAGAAACGGCTGTGCGCTTATCTTCGTAAATAGAGCGTGCACGTCAGTATTTATTGGTATGCATCAAAAATACTCTTCATTCTTGCTTGAAAGGCAATGTTTGCATAATATTTCACAGCTACCCTTGAACCCAGAGTCGCGAAACGCGCGCCTTTTGTTACTGAGGAAGCCCTTCGTTAAGGAAAGCTGAAGGAAGTTTTAGAATACGCTGGCGTCCTCTAGGAGCCCCTTAAGATGAGGAGACATGAAGGGCCCCTCACGTAAGGTAAGGAAACGCCCTGAGGTAAGGAGCGTTTCAGAATACGGGCCTTAGTCTAACGCTTCGTTACTTTCAAGGATATTTCGTGGACATGAGTGTGATGATTAACGTCCGAAAACCAGCTGTGATTATGAGAGGGCGTAGTGGAGGTCTCCGGAAATTTAGACCACCTGGATTTCTTTAATGTGAACTGACATCGCACAGCACACGGGACTCAACATTTCGCCTCCATCGAAATGCGCCGCCGCGGCCGGGATTCGATCCTGCGAGCTTCGGATCTGCTGAGACAGCTCAACCACATCAGGCAAGATGCCCAAGACCAGTTCAAGGAGATTTTTTAATCATGTGAAGAACGGGCTAAACCATTCGGCTTTCAGCCAGAGATTCCAAGAAATGTAGGTTCTCAGAAGTTCAGAGAAAACCATGGTTCCTCCTTTCCTGAAGAATATTGCAGACGTGCATGCTTCATCCCCTATTTGGACGATCTGCGGTCCGCATTGACCGAGCGCCTCACTGGTCACGGGGCGATATTGGGTAGTCTTATACTCGTGCTGCCGCATCACACCGCTCACAGCAGCTTTCATTCGCTACAGCCGGCAGTAGAACTCTACATGGCGGACATGGTACAGAGAAATCTCAAAGTGATCAAAGGAGAATGGGAGGTATGGAAGCAGAAATGGCTAGCAACGTGACTGCCTGACGAACATAAACGGCAGGTCATAACATGAAAATCATGACATGCGTGTCATGAGCGGCATAATTTACATGTCACAGTCTTGGTGCTCTCCTGGTCGTCTCGTTCATGGGATGTATACAAAAATTGGTATGCCCACGATATGTCTGCATGGCAAAGATAAATGACAGGACATAACCATGAAAATCATGACACGCATGCATGAATGACATGATTTACATGCCACGCGTTTCGTTCATGGGCCGTATACGCAAATTGGCATGCCACAACATGACTGCATCACAAACACAAATGACAGGTCATAACACGAAAATCATGACATGCATGTCATGAATGACATGATTTACATGCGACGGTATTGGTGCTCTCCTGGCCGTTTCGTTAATGGGATGTATACGAAAATTCGTATGCCACGACATGACTGCATGGCGAACATGACTGACAGGTCACAACATGAAAATCATGATATGCATGTCATGGACGACATGATTTTCATGCCACGCGTTTCGTTAACGGGATGCATACCAAAACTGTTATAGCACAACACGACAGCATGACGAACGTAAATGACAGGTCGTAACATTAGAATCATGACACGCGTGTCATGACCGGCATGATTTACATGACATGGTCCTGGCGCTATACTGCGGTTTCGTTAATCGGATGTATAGGCTCCGTCTACTGAACAGAAGGCGCTACGTAGCTCTAGTCGGACGGCTCAGTCGCGCACGGTGGAAACCGAGGCGACAGCGACGCGCGCGTTTCTTCGCTGCTTTCCGGGCGTGCTGCGAACCACACGAACGCTCGCGGCGTCGCCCTTTGGAACACCGCAGGTTTTGAGCGCGCGTCTCAAAGGAAATATAACGAAAGAAGGTGGGACAGGCGGTCGCTGCTGCTATAGAGTTGGAGACGCGCATCGCGTTCGCGTATTTCCCTGTCACAGTCTGCCCAATTTTGCTTCTTCTCTCCGCCAGGCAGTGCATTCTGGCGCTGATGTCGCACATGGAAAACTCGACTGCACGGAGCCTATACGAAAATTGGTTTCGCACAACATGACTGCATGACGATCATAAATGACAGGTCATAACGTGAAAATCGTGACATGCATGTCATAAGCGTTCATGATCTACATGCCACTCGTTTCCTTAAAGGGATGTATACCGAAATTGCTATGGCACAACACGACTGTATGACGAACGTAAATGACAAATCATAGCGTTAGAATCATGACATGCGTGTATGAGCGGCATGGTTTATATGCCAGTCTTGGTGCTCTTGCGGCCGTTTCGTTAACTTCATATGTACCAAACTCGGTATAGCGAGACAACAATGCAAATCCATTTTACGTTCCTTATGCGTGCTTCGCATTTCCTTGATTCCCACTGCACGTGGGATCTGCCAATTTTTTTAATCATGTGAAGAACGGGCTAAACCATTCGGCTTTCAGCCAGAGATTCCAAGAAATGTAGGTTCTCAGAAGTTCAGAGAAAACCATGGTTCCTCCTTTCCTGAAGAATATTGCAGACGTGCGTGCTTCATCCCCTATTTGGACGATCTGCGGTCCGCATTGACCGAGCGCCTCAGTGGTCACGGGGCGATATTGGGTAGTCTTATACTCGTGCTGCCGCATCACGCCGCTCACAGCAGCTTTGATTCGCTACAGCCGGCAGTAGAACTCTACATGGCGGACATGGTACAGAGAAATCTCAAAGTGATCAAAGGAGAATGGGAGGTGTGGAAGCAGAAATGGCTAGCAACACCTCCAGAGGAGCATTCGACTGAGGCCCTCAAGCAGTGCCATACCAACCTGTTTCCTAACATCAGCACTCCTGCTCGAGATACTTGCCACACTTCCTGTCGCCGCAGCTGCAGCTGAGGGAAGCTTTTCGTTGTGAAGCGCCTCAAAACGTATCTCTGCAACGGCTCTGTTGAACGATTGAATGGGTTGGCTCTGATGTCACTCTACAGAGTCCGTTGACATCAGTGACGTAGTCGCCACGTTTACGAAGAAGGCACAGAGAATTGCCTTTAAGGCTTCGGTACAAAGGAGCTAGTGGAGAGAACTTTGAAGCAAACGGACTCATCCCGCCGCAGCCTTGTGGGACCTGTCGAGATCACTGCCGACCGCCACGCGCCAGCCGCCGGGTGAAGAAATTCTTAATTGTGCCTCAATAAAATGAATGCATTCTACTCCCGTCCTTTTATTGTTGACTGCGAGTAAGAGTGTTTCATTTTTGTGCAAGAAAATAGAAACTAATAATAATAAGTATTTAATAAGTCACATAACTTACGTACTGCATTTTTTACCGAAAATAAATAAGAAAAATAGTTTTTTTATATAGTCAGGGCCTTCGACAAGTGCCCCCGCGCCCGAAAAGAATTCCTGGCTACGGGCCTCGTGTCGCGTCCCAAAATGACCGCTGCCGGCTCGTGCAAAACGGCTTGTCCATTACCCTCAGTGAAGCACTTTCGATTGCCCGAGAGTAGGGTGGCTACCGAGAGGATGAACTCGTACGCGTGGTTGGAGCATTTCGCTACGCTTTCCGCTGTGGGGCCTCATGGCGCCCTTTCGTACAGCCGGTGACGCCAGCATGGTGGCTCGTCTTCATCGTCTCCGCGGGAAGGCCATGGTGGCTGCCCTTCACAGCTTCAACGCAGCCGTCAACATGGCCGTCCTTCATAGTCCTTCCGTGGCGCGCAACATGGCCGCGCTTCCACATCGCGGGGGCGAGTAAACCGTCAAGATGGCGCAACCGCTCAGCCAAATTCGTTTCTTCATGGTCAACAGCGAGCTTCTGGCTCGTCTCAGCATTTTCCTGCGCAGTCTCCTGCTGCCCATTGCTTCCGTTGTGGATCAATGCGCCACTTCGCCAATTTTGCTCAGTGTCCCGCTCGGAACAGCGCTTGCCTCGCGTGCGGTAAACTTGGAGATTTTCAGGCCGTATGTAATTCATGTAGCAAGAGCGTCGACAGTTGGGCCAGTTGGTGCATGATTTCTGACGAAAACCAGCTGAAAACACACGGAAGAAGAAGGCGCACAGGACGATGCAGCATCGTCCTGTGCGCCTTCTTTTTCCGTGTCCGTGTGTTTTGAGCTGGTTTTTTCAGTAATTCATGTCCTTCAGGTCTTCATGACGCTGTCCCTTCGCCTACTCTATCGAATACCGGCCAAACAAATACAGTCATTCGAAGCGTGGATGCTGTCCGCACAACGTCCGAGCCTCGCATTGTAGCATCAGTGGGTGATGCTTCCCTGGCTTTTTAGTGGATACGGCTGCATCCGTTTCGTTAATCGGTGCCGCTGACTTTTATTGTCACTTTTCCGGCATTAGGCTTTCTCCTTCACATATCGTTTTACAGACATATTCCAAAGGAACAATTGATAATTTGAGATCTTTCACAGGACAAGTCACGAATCGCAGTCATACACTCTAAGAAAAAAGATGGTATACCTTACTCTTTTAGGAGAGTCAGGGCTTGCCACATATATGACTCTCTTTAAAGATACACGTCAACTCTCTTTTCTGCTGGAGAGTCACGGCGCTGCGAGAGTGTACACTGACTCTCTTGCGAAGAGTGGTAGGACTCTTGTCTAAAGGATCATGTGACCACTGCTGAGAGAGTCACTTGACTCTCTTGCGAATAGTGCTAGGACTCTTGTCCAAAGGATCATGTGACCACTGCTGAGAGAGTCACTTGCCTCTCTTATGAGGAGTGCTAGGACCCTTGTCCAAATGATCGTATGGCCACTGCTAAGAGTTACTCGACTCTTAAAGATAGAGTAAGGTAGTCATACCAATTGGGTCAAACGACCCTGCAAAATAACTACTGTAACTGAGTTAAGAGACTCTTTGTGTTGTCACAAGACTACTAACAGGGAGAGTCAGGTACTCATTTTAGGCGAGTCAAAGGATCCCATAGAGCCAACGTGTGCAAAAGAAAAGGCATTTCTATTTTCACCTTATATTCACGAAACAATTGAAGAATTACATGACTTTTAGAGCACAGTGAAATGATTGAAAAAGATTGTCTGCAGTTCCTCACTGAATGGTAGAAATATTTTCTTGGACACAAACAACAGTTTAAGAAAGAAATTTATTACACACATACATTATGGCACTTGTCGTAGGTAGTCTCATTCAAATGAAAGAAATGAAACAAGTACAAGAGCAATTCAATTTAACCTGACACACATGTGGAATAATGTCAGTTCATACATAGGAACATGAACTGGCATAACTAGAAGAGAGACTAATCCAATAAATGGAAATATGTTTATATGCAAAAGATCCGTTTGCACTTTCAATATATTAAAAGTGCTGATCTACAGCACAACAACATCATTAGTAGCTTCTTTATGCCTCAAGGAAATACGACAACCTCAGTACACTGGCACTGCAAACATAATAAATGTGTTATGTCCACGGTAGCCGGAATAACAGGCATACGTGGGAAGAAAAACTTGTTTATTACTTGAGCCGTAAGCACCTTTTTCCAGCCAGTGCGAGCGGTCTGTATTGTCCGAGCGCACACGTTCGACTGTCGTCGTCGGAACGAGGCTGGGGAGAGCGGCGCAAGAAGCAGGCGACGGGAGTCCGCCAAAAGCGAGAGGGGGAGCCGGGGGGGGCCGGCCTGCGCGTCCTTGAAGCTTCCCGTGAAGTGCGTGTTCGCGGTTGGAGACATGGCAATTCCTTCCCCCCTAGTTTTGTGCCTGGTAGCGGTCTGGAGGGTGTCGCTGTCTCGTTGATTTTCGCTGGGCGGGCGCCGTATGGGCTGGGGCGCAGCTGCTCGTTTTCTCCACGCAAGCTGCTGGGTGAGCGGGAAGTGTCTGTTGTTGTCTGGCGTCCTGTTCGTTTGTCAGCAGCCAAGCCGCGTTGGAAGGTGCCGGGGGGCTGCTGCCTTCGGCGTGTCCACAGGGCGGATAGCGTGCGCGCACGTGGCGTAGCTGGTTTAAGTGTCGGCGAGAAACAGTCCCATTCACTTCAACCAGAGCCGTATATTCCCTTCGGGAGAGTTTGGCGGATGGGCGGGGCCAACAGCCAGCCAGGTTTAGCGGCCGCGCAATCCGCCATTTTGTGCCAAGGAGCCCGGCGCTCGCCTTGGCGAGCGTTAGCGATGCATCGCTGGTGAGCTTTTACCGTAAACAAATAACTGCAAATAACGTGTGCATGTAATGTGATCACGGAAAGGCGTGTTTACAGAAGCCGAGTTTAGGAAGCGTGAAAGGTAGAACTGCGTTTAACTGGCGTTGCTGACAAAAATATAACGCATTCACTTCGGCGGACGTCAGCACCACAACTTTTTGCCGATTTGATTTAAGATAGCGATAAGACAGTTGTCACTTAAACGGTGTTTGAGAACGGACCCGCAAGTTTCTCACTTGATTCGATTATATTAAACTTGCTGCAGGTTCAGTGAAGGGCACTGGCAAAGGAGATTGTCGTTTAGAAACATGGTACCAAAAGCACTCGAACAAAAATGCTAATCAGTGAAGCTGCCTCATGTACACTGTGCTAGTAAGATCAAAAGGACGGAAAGTTGAGCGAGTTGGTAACATTCCATAATCAAAAGAAGAGGCGTGCAGGACACGGACACAAGAAGAGAAGTGAACACCACGAACGCCGACTAGCAACTGATGCACAGCACAGAGGCGAAAAAGAAAGAAGACACACAGCTTATCTGCGCATGCTCGGAATGGTGGCGCCACCTGTCAATCGGTTACACGTGCCCGCCTACGCGATAGACATCTCCCAAGGCATTCTATCTCCTCCCTGTTTAAGCTAATCGACGGTTGACTCACGCATGCACTTCCACTAATACTGATATACCAGGCCTCAACCAATAAAAGCGTATCTTCGTTCTTATGCCTGTACAGGATCTCGGTATTATCTAATTCGGGCATGCAGCTACAGACCTGGCAGTGCAAGGATAGATTGGACGGCGTCCCACCTGATAGCGACCTCCTGTGTTCAATTAATCTTTGATTAATACAACGCGCAGTTTGCCCTACATAAAACCGTCCGCAGCTAAAAGGAATCTTATAAACTACACCCATGCGGCAGTCGGTGAAATTGTTCTTGGCTAGGTGCTTAACCGGACAGATATCGGTTCGCTTCTTACCTTCCTTCTGCTCAATTCTTCTATGCACTGCAGCACAAACCCTTCCTAACTTATTGGGAGCCGTAAACACAACATTAACCCCATATTTACTTCCCACTTTCTTAAGCCGGTGCGAAACTGCGTGGATGTGAGGAATACTCACGACCTTTTTCTTGTTAATGTTACTCTCTGCTACCGCTTTTGTTCCGGTCGAAATCGACTTCTTAAGACGCTCAGCTACTGTGGCTATGGCTAGTCTAGGGTAACCTGCATCTAAGAGGCGCTCAACCTGCGCATTAAACCTGCGGAATCACGTGTGTTGGCAGTATTCCCCTAGAGCATCTAAGCCGTTGCTAAATTTTGACTCCAAGCATTCGAAAGTAGTAAAAAACGGAATAGCCTTGTCCTGTTTAAAGTCAGCCCTATCGAAGTCGTGCGTGCACCGTTTGACCATTAGCTTTAATGCGCAGGTTGAGCGCCTCTTAGATGCAGGTTACCCTAGACTAGCCATAGCCACAGTAGCTGAGCGTCTTAAGAAGTCGATTTCGACCGGAACAAAAGCGGTAGCAGAGAGTAACATTAACAAGAAAAAGGTCGTGAGTATTCCTTACATCCACGCAGTTTCGCACCGGCTTAAGAAAGTGGGAAGTAAATATGGGGTTAATGTTGTGTTTACGGCTCCCAATAAGTTAGGAAGGGTTTGTGCTGCAGTGCATAGAAGAATTGAGCAGAAGGAAGGTAAGAAGCG
The DNA here is from genome assembly GCA_013339685.2 of Hyalomma asiaticum. NCBI lineage: Eukaryota > Metazoa > Arthropoda > Arachnida > Ixodida > Ixodidae > Hyalomma > Hyalomma asiaticum. The sequence continues at coordinate 46,529 of JABSTT010001685.1, forward strand.
AACCGATATCTGTCCGGTTAAGCACCTAGCCAAGAACAATTTCACCGACTGCCGCATGGGTGTAGTTTATAAGATTCCTTTTAGCTGCGGACGGTTTTATGTAGGGCAAACTGCGCGTTGTATTAATCAAAGATTAATTGAACACAGGAGGTCGCTATCAGGTGGGACGCCGTCCAATCTATCCTTGCACTGCCAGGTCTGTAGCTGCATGCCCGAATTAGATAATACCGAGATCCTGTACAGGCATAAGAACGAAGATACGCTTTTATTGGTTGAGGCCTGGTATATCAGTATTAGTGGAAGTGCATGCGTGAGTCAACCGTCGATTAGCTTAAACAGGGAGGAGATAGAATGCCTTGGGAGATGTCTATCGCGTAGGCGGGCACGTGTAACCGATTGACAGGTGGCGCCACCATTCCGAGCATGCGCAGATAAGCTGTGTGTCTTCTTTCTTTTTCGCCTCTGTGCTGTGCATCAGTTGCTAGTCGGCGTTCGTGGTGTTCACTTCTCTTCTTGTGTCCGTGTCCTGCACGCCTCTTCTTTTGATTATGGAATGTTACCAACTCGCTCAACTTTCCGTCCTTTTGAGCTTCATTTCTAGTACCCTGAGCCCTTTTCCGTGTTCTCCTACTTATCTGCGCAATCCTGCTTCTTTAGCCTCTTTAATTGCTATATGTATGTTTCGCGCTAGAACTATGTCGTGGTTTAAACGCAATAATATCATTCCGATGGAAATTCAGATGTTGTGGCGGTTTTCTTCTTCCTTCTATGG